>JAPYZR010000569.1:0-31529 GCA_030522945.1 Trichopria nigra | reverse complement strand
AAATTTTAGTATGATATTTATGATGCCTTAAATGATCTACATGCCAAGTTTCAAGCATACGGTGAATCAACGTCTTGCTCGATGGAACCACCTTAATTGCATAATAGAAATGTATTAATTTGCTTCAGAATTTAATCAATTTTAATACAGTTTAATGAATTCAGAAACCCAATAGGAACCCCATTTTAATCCAATTCTTATTACTGGGTAAAATCATAAGGAATTACTTGATTTGTCATAAAATTCTTGTGTTGAGATTGAGAGAGAAATTTGCCAATTTATGAATTTATCCATTGATGTTAATAAAACATTAAGAAATGAATGTTAATAAAAATCATTTAATGATAACGATTTTTCATGTGATGATAAAATGTACGTCGTTAATAATCAAGAATAATGTCTGAATTTAGATACTTTGAGAAAATAACATGAAATAATGTAAGAATAGTCTTTTTAATATATTTGCTAAATAAATTTAATTTGCCATGTTTTCTATTGTAATTAAATATTGTACGGTAAAAAGATACTTACCGACCGAGCAATGTGTTAATTCCGAACTTACCTTCTGTCGATCAGGGCCTCAACTCGTGCTATTCAATAGCCAATCGACGATTCAAGTCGGAGGCAGGTGGAATCGAGACAAGGGGAGAATAGAACGACCGTTTTTGGGAATAATGTCGGGATTGGTGATAAACGGTGCCAAGGTCTTCGAACTCGCAGCGGCTAAAGACTCGAGGGTAGCGATAAGAGGGGACGTTCAACTTTTGCCCATTGGTAGCCTCATCGATCGGGCGTCACCCCTGCAAAGAATGCAACAGGTACGGTTGTCAAGTGATGTCCAACACGTATTTTATATGGTCGTACTTCAATTGTTCTACACTTATTGTTGATAACAATAAGGGACTGTCGACTTTGACAATTTTTTATATATATATATATATGTATATTGTAAAATTTGTCGATTGATCGGAGATTTTTTCTCTTTTTGCTTACATTAAAAAATTCACTGTACATACAATATGTATATATATATATACACTTTATATATAATTTATATATAGTGAAAGTAATGAAAATACAATCACGAGAATTCGTATTTCCGACACTGTTTTAGTTTTATATACATATATATGTATACATGTACAGTCGAATTTTTTTAAATATTCTCAGTGTATACAACGTAGCGAATAAAGTGCGATGGCCGCTTATACAAAACAAAAACTTTAATTCTTTACGTAGAATCATTTGTCATTTATTGTACATCAGCACTAAGCTACAATTGAAAGGAAGATGGATGGCATACATTAAATAAAATGAATTGAATTTACGAAATATTTAAGAATATATTCAAATTATTACAAATTATACATTTTAGTAGAAAAAAAATATGTTTCAAATTGATTCAGTTCTCAAAATTATTTATTCTTTTTGGTTGATACTGATATAGTGTAAAACTTGAATTTTCACTCTTTAAGAGTGACATTTTACACTTTTTGGAGTGAAATTTCACTCTTCATTGAAGTGAGTCGGAGAATTTACACTCCAAACAGAGTGAAATGTCATTTCTTATAGAGTGAAAATTCACTCCTTTACAAGAGTAGCTCAATTATCACTCTTTGTGGAGTGAAATTTCACTCCAAGAAATTTAAAGGGAACGTTATTTATTTTTTCCATTGAAATTCCACCATCTTTTACATATATATATTGTTGCATTTAAACAAAAACAAAAATTCCAGACGTTAGCATCTAGAGGACCAGGCGTAATGGATGATCTAATATTTTCGGGTGCTGGAAGTGGCTGTGCTGGCGATGACGAGGACGAAGAATGTGCACCAATCGTTGAAAATGGCTCCGGTAAGTAATATTCCAAAAAGGTCACGTTTTGTATCTTTGTTTACAATGTTATCGCAATTTCAATAATAATCGAGTTATTCAAACTCGAACAAATACTTTTGTGGTGAAACAATATGTTTAACCCCTAATGTCCTCCCTAATGAGAGGTAAGCCAAAGTGGCTCGATCGATAACGTAAATTCCTAAAACCTAATAATATATTCAAACTAAACAGAAACTAGATAAATTTTCAAGTACAAAACTATATTATTTGTGCGCTTTTATACTTTTTTTTTTTATAAATGTACATCAATTTTCAGAGAAATCCGTTCACAATTTAAATAAATCTAATAAAATTTCGAAAATTAACTTTTACAGTTGATTTCCCTCAACTGTGACGTACATTCATAAAGAAACTCATAAAAGCGCCCTAATATATAGAGATGGACTTAAAAATATATCAAATTTTATTTTTTAATTTGAATATTTTAGGTTAGAATTTGATTTATAGGAAATAAATCATTTTCATTGCTGATATAAGAGAAAATTTATTTTATTTATTTCGGATATTGCTCCTTTAATTTGGAATCAATGTCAGCGATATTTTGTTGGGGATTGTGTATATGATGTGTAGAATCACTCTTCCAAAGCGCGAATTTTTAAAAAATGTTTGAATATTTTTTTATGTATACTTTTCTTGTTTTTAGGTTCGGTCGGTAACTGTTCTACCTTTAAACCTCCCTTAAAACTTAAAACGAAATTTCATGCATATAATAATAATAATAATAATAATATATTATATTTTATTATATATAATGTATTATACTTACTACAGATACGAAATAAAATAAACAAAAATTTAAAAAAGCATCATTTTTCATTCTCGCATGTGTCGTTAATTAAAGAATAAATTCATGATGAATACATAACATTACAGGAATGTGAATGATTCTTTTTTAATTTAATATATATATTAAAGACAGATTATATATATATATATATATATATATATATATATATATACATTGTAATATTTTTACAGGTTTCATTTGCATATATAATAGTCTTTTTTCATTCCTCGATCGGCTCAAACCAACCTTTGCCAGTTTTAAAAATTTCAATTTGTTTATTTAAAATTAGTGTCAAGAAGAAAATGAATTAAATACAATACTCGCATATTGAAAAGGTATATATATATAATAGCAGCATTTACATTAACTCAATACATAATTTAAATTCAACGTTCAACAAGTGGCATTTCAAAATTCATGTATTACTCATTAATAAATTGCGCGAATGATGGAAATGTTGCATTTTATATAACTGCCTAAATTACAATGCTCATTTCTACTATTCTATTATTAAAACATCGGTAGGTACGTAACGCAGTATACCTCCCAGCCGTCGTACGCTCCTGAGACAATCGTGCACGCAACTCGTGCCGTTATGTGAGAAATCAATAAAGTATACAGGCACACATATGAGTATAAATAGCGAGAATCGATTCGAGAAATGTCGTATATCTGTCGTTACCTACGGTCGATAATAAAGATTTCATAATAGCGCCCGCTTACCCGTGGTCGGTAAGGCAGGTTACTTGAACCATCGCGTGTCGCGCGCGGTGAAACGGTTTCTCGCAAGCGGTAGAGGTGCGGAGCTCGAGCTACATATATACCCGAGAACGCCCGTAACGATCGTGTAGTATGAAAGGAGAGAAGTTTAGCACTCCCCTAGACAAGGATGGAATACACACATGGGTAAGAGCACTTGTCGCTCATGGCGGCACTTACCCAACATTTTTTTTGCAATCTCGTTTCTGCGATTATGTTTTTTAATTGCGAAATAAATAATGCAAAATAGAAATTATTCGAAAGAAAACATCTTCGATTGATTTATTTTTTATTTTTCGAAGAATTTGAGAATTTTGAAAAAACCATCCGAAATAATGGAAAATTTTGTACGGATGGCAGTTATTAATGCAGAAGTTTTTGTAATGTCATTAATAAAAAGAATAAAATTATTTTTTTTTACGTCATGGGTTTTAATCATTTGTTTCATTATCTAGTAAACAAAACATGAATACGTTATTATTATTAATATTATTATTATTGTTTTTTTTTTTTTTTTTTTTTTACGGCCCTTTCTTTTTTATTGTTATTATAGTTTTTGAAGTCGAAACATTTAAAAAATGGAATTCGTTAAAAATAGAAACGATTGGATATTTGTATTATAGTGGAGTAATTTATCAAGAATTCTTCGTAATTGAAATACGATTGACGTGAAATTAATGATAATTAAATCAAACAAACTTTATACCAATAAATAAAATTAAAAAACAATATACATTAATAAATAAATAATAAATCACAGTAAATAAAAATTATCGAAATATATAGAAAGTTGTGCAGTTATCTTTTATTCTATTTTTTTGTTTACCTCGATAATTTATTCAATATATAATTGTATATATATTATTTGTAACAATTAGAAAAAATTATTATATATGGTGATTTATGGATATGTATATATATGCACAAATACAATTATATATAATTAATTTTTCCTGTATAATGTTCAAATTATATATACAATTCCCATCACGGGACTGACATCCAAGAAATTATAAAATTTATATTTATCTATCTTTATGTATCTTTACGTATACTTTCAATGCATTTCAAGACGAATAATATTTGTAAATTAAATTCTGTCCTTTTAAATACATTTGAACATTTGAAATTAAACTGTATGCTTTTCAATTAATATCAGTCCAAAAATAGTCGTTATACATGCAATCAAATGAAATCGTTGAAATTACTTGATCGTAGATTAAGATGGATTGAAATGCATACAACTTAATTCGGAGCCATTATTATTTTTAGATCCGAATGTACACGAGGGATCGGAAATGTAATTAATAGATGTATATATATATATATATATACAGGGATGAATATATAAGTGCATGTATGAATATATATGCCTATATATGGGTGTATGTATATATGGGTAAGAGAAAAGAAAATAAACAGATATCACAAGTTTTCAAATTAGGAAAAAAAGATTTTTTACAAACACAGAACCAATTCGCAAGACTGTAAAATAAATTAGTAAGAAAGTTTAAAACTCTAGAATTAAATTATTTTTTTAAATAACAAATCGATCATTACATAATTAAAAGGCATTCTAAGTTTTATATCTTATATTTATTACATACAAATTGGTTCTTTCCTGTATTCTTAACACATATTATAAGGATTATTGTTCACTCGATTTTTATTACTTATTAATTTATTAACAAGCCCAGCAAACAATCACAGAAGTTATGTCACAATTATGTAACAGTTACATTAAAATGTCGCCTCAACATTGGCACAGTTACATAATAACATGACGTAATTGCTATGTAACAGTTACATAATAGTTACATAGCAATTAACGTCACAATCACTGTTATGTAACTGTGCCAATTTTGAGGCGACATTTTAATGTAATTGTTACATAATTGTGACATAACTTCTGTGATTGTTTGCTGGGAGATTAATCTTAATTACCTCGACTTAGATCTGTCCACAATTTTTTGCCAACCGTACTAAAAGAACACATTTTTGCGAGTTCATTATAATCACATATTTTACAAATTCATTATGGACTCGTAATTGCGAATTCATTATGAGTACATTTTTACGAGCTTACGAGCATTTTCTGAGCACATATTTTAGGAATTCATTATGAGCGCATATTTTAGACATCCATTATGAACTCTTTTTACGAGTTCATTATGCGCTTTTTTGCAAGCTCATTATGAACTTATTCTTACGAATTCATTATGTGCACATATTTTAGGAAGTCATTATATGAACTCAGTTTCCGTGAGTCCGATATAAGTACATTTTTACGAGCTCATTATGTGAACGTATATTACGAATTCATTATGAGTGCATGTTTGGCGAGTTCATTATGCGCACATATTTTAGGAAGTCATTATGAACTCAGTTTTCGTGAGTCCAATATAAGTACATTTTTACGAGCTCATTATGTGAACGTATTTTAGGAATTCATTATGAACTCATTTTTGCTAGTTTTGTCTACATAAAATTGACAAAATTTCTCATTCTTCGATTCAAATGTTTTCAAAATGATTGAGGAGTATTCTTTACTTAATTTTTACGTTTTATCATATTTATGGATTTTTATCCGTTCAAGATTAATATTGTTTACTTATACAATTGAATTGAAATGCATTCACATTTCGGATAAATTATTTTCACATTTGAAATAGTATTTGACGTGGACAAAGCAAGGATGAAAAAGTGACGAATGCATTTTAATCCATTCCAATCCATTTTCTATTACTTGCATTCCGCTTGCATCTATAAAATAAATGATCGATACATTTTTTAATCCAAATCAAATCTTATTAATCCCATTCCAATCTCAGGCAATCTTCTGCACCTTTATATAGAGTTCACTGATGACGCAGTATACAATACATCAGTATATACAATGGGATATATCGATTTTGACAGTTAGTGAAATCGAATATTTCATATTTCGATACATAATAATTGAATTTCCATATACGAAAAAGTGAAATCAGAGGGAATCAGCGCCGCAGACGTCACGGACGAAATCCGAGACTCGCTTATACGTATCCGGCGCAATCGGACCATCGTCGGAGCCTGCATTATGTGTATATGTATATACATATACATGTGCAAATGTATAAGGTTTCGGTGCTCGTGTTGCCCGTCGCGGTTGATTATGTTTACACCGTGGAGGAAGTGGGGGCGCGCTTGTACGTAGGGTCGCGTGCACTTAGGGGCATATGGCGGCGCGACGTTGGGGTTCAAAGCCACCTTTTCGCGCTCATGCTCGCCCGGTGGTATCTTCGAGTCATTTGCATATTCAGGATCATTCAACTAAGATAAATCGTGGAAGCTTTCTTTCCTTTTCTCGAGCTATAGAAACCTCCTCGCGACCCTTGGGGCCCTGCCACCCAGTCTTCAAAGACTGACTAAAAACCGAGTTTGATGATCGAAGTCTTCGCGATATGGGGTCAGTGCACCGAGTACCGAGCAACACTGGGGAATGTGTTTTTTTTTTCTTCCAGCACACGTTCGATTTTTCAAATTTCGGAAATAATCGATTGTAACGCGAGGTATTGTGAGATGATGGATGAAACGACTTTTTCGTATCGATAAACTCTGCTTTACTGGGTCGATACTATAATATAACGATAAGACTGTTAGGAGGAGGTGTACAAACAACGGCATCCTGGTAATTCATATACCAGGGAAATAACAATGAAGTCAACCATTTTTCTCACCAAGTGTTCAGATTAGGTTTGACTATGTCGTATATAAAATGATGCCTTGTATATATGCATTTCGATAATGATGTGGTTATTATTATTCCAATAATAATTTCATCATTCGAGATGAAGATGCAGTGGGGTAAAATTATCCTGGGACTAATTGACCTACAACCCTATCGGAAATGGTAACCGGAAATATGCGGCATTATTACCACAAAAAAACCGGTCTAAATCGGTCCCGAAAGCAACCAATATTAAGTAGAAACAACCGAATAAATACCGGTGTCGAAAATCCACTCGGTATTTTTTTCGAAATTAAACCACAATAATAATACCGATACACGAGCAACTCTGTTTCGACGTCGGTACTTTACCGGTTTTTTTTAACCCAATTTTGGTTCTTTTCGGGACCGATTTAGACCGGTTTTTTTGTGGTCGTTTTGCGGTTACCAATTCCGATAGGGAATTGTAGGAAACCACGTACAGAAGGATGTACGTCCTTTGAATTGTCCGCTGAACAATTCAACTACGTAATCAAAAAATAGAAAAGGACAACAATGAAATGTATATTTTATAAGTATATACAATAATCGTGATCGTTGATTTATACAAGCAACCTTCGTATTCTATTAAGAATGTGTAAAAGACGACGTTTTTTTTAAATAGGGCAATAGCGTTAAGACTCGAGATCAATATACTATAGACATCATCTTAGATTCTTGAGAGTTCTTGGATGATTTAACATTTGTCTCTTTTTTATCCGAAAGATTGAAAATTGTACAATTGAATTCATCTCAATTTTTTCAAACAAAACGAATTATTTTTTAGATTTGTATTAATATTCTTACTTTTCAATTATTCAATTATTATTATTATTATTATTTCTAAAGATGATGTATAACAGTTATTATTAGTATTATTGTTGTTTTCAAAAAACTTGCAATGATCCTGATTCTTAATGAAGACAATTAATTACAACAAGTATCGATTATATATTTTAAACCCTGCAAACATTGAAAATAACATTTATACAAAGGCATAGAGTACAAAATTGTTATAAAATTTGTTATATTTATAATTACAATTTATATATCAAATTCAAATTTATACAATTGATCATATACCTAATTTATGAGTTCAAAACTGTACATTCAAATATAAAAATCATGATATTGCAACTTACATGCTAACAGAAATGATGATACATGTTCAATATTCGATATAGTTGGGGAGAGGGAGTTCCATGATCTTTTTAAGCGATTTAAAGTGCAAAAGTGCAGATAATTTAAAGGACTGGATGATTCAGTTACAGCACGGAAATTTCTTAAATGGTAAAAAGATGGTCTAAATTTTAAGAGTTCCCTGGCTTCTGTCGAAATATAATTTCCATTTAAAATATTTTTTACTAACATGATATCATTGATTACATGAATAGATTTAATAGAAGGTAAATAAAAATAAGTTGCTAATGGATTATAATAGTAACAATTATACTGCATAGGTTTTGACCGGTTTTATAAGATAGAGAGATCGGATAAATTTTTTTTGAATAGATTCCAGTCGTTTAATTGCATCTGAAGTATAAGGGGTCCAAATAGGAGAGGCATATAGAAGAATTGGTCTAACTAAGGTCTTATAAGGATTGGAAATAACGTATGGATTTTTAAACAATTGTGTGGCCCTCAATAGAAAGCCCAATTGTTTCTGAGCTTTACTTATAACCGTCTCCATATGATGCGTAAAGGTCAATCCAGTGTCCATCATAACTCCTAGATCTTTAACTGTAGTGGACGATTCTACATTATTTTTATTGATTAAATATTGAAATTTATGTAGAGTCAGATCTGGATCGATTCCAAATCTCGTTGGATCTTTGAACCGTCTATAAAATTATATAAAATTTTTATATAAAATTTTTCACAATTGTTACTTGTTACGTAACTGTTACGTAACTATAATTGACAAAATTGTGTTTGCTGGGAAGGATAATATGAAGAAAACGTAAGAAATTTCATTTTTAATTAGTGAGATATACAAATCTTAATTTTATTAATAATTAATAAAAAAATGTCTACTTGGCGAAAAATGTTGAATCATTCAGTCAAAAATAATTTAGATAAACGAATGAAGTGATAACACTGAAATGCAATGTATTTAATAACCGCGCTAAATAATATAGTCTGTTTCCGATCGATATGTCTTAAAATTGCCATGAAAGGTTTCTGGTATATCGCCGAAGCTCTCGATATCACTGGCCGGTATAGTAGTTATACTTTACTTTTCGTGGAGTGAGAATTATTGACATGCATCAAACGAAAAGGGATTCAAGAAGAATTATAACATTTTTAATTCTTTCGTTTTGAAATGACGTTGAATGTCGACGAAAAATTAAGAAAAATATCACGTTATTTGGAGTTTGACATATCTCACGATTATTATTGAATTCAAATGTGTTTTTGATTTTTATCAAATGCATATTAAAATATATACCGAAAGATTGAAAATAAGTATATAGGGATATACACATATAAACACATATAACTTTTTATATCTACAATTTTTTTCGATTTTCAGACGAGCTCGTGACACCAGTGTACGTGGCGTCGACGAGATCACCCCCCAGGCATGACCTAACCCCCAGGACAAAATCGAATGCAAACCTCCAGGTCGGAGGTTCCTGCGACGATGAGGAAGACTGCGGCATGGAGGGTTCCGGGGAAAGCCCGCGAACTTCCACGACGGAAGAAATTTTCATTTCGTCTTCCACGGGTGGGTATCATACAATAACACAATGGTTTTTTGTGTTTTCTAATTCTAATAAGGATATAACTAAAAAAGAAATGTTGAATTTAAACACGAATGGCAATCGGAGGTTGGAAACATTTTCGGGGGATGAAAGAAATGAATGGAACGACTTGGCTGAAGAAGTAGATGGGTGTGGGCGTGTTTGTGTGATATATGTTCAGTGGCACCTATACCGTTTAGTCGATAAAGAAGGAATCTCGAAAAGTATACGTTTCATGTGATCGTAGGAAAAATTTCAGCTAAATTGGTTCATAAAATGAAGGAGTTCTATATTGGAAATGAGTTTCGACCAAAAGTGTCGGTAAAAGTTCTACTTTAGAACCCCCTTAAGGTGGTTCTAAAGTAGAACAGTTATCGACCGAGCTTTTCAACCATAAATGTATGAATAAAAAGTGATTGAAACGTTTTTTTCAAATTTCGGGATTTGCAAGGGTGATTCTACATAACATATTCGATCCTCAAAAAAATATCGCTGAAATTGGTTCGAAATTAAACGAGAATTATCCGAAATAAATTATTTTCTCTTACCAGCACCAAAAATAATTTATTTCGCATAATTCTCGTTTAATTTTGAACCAATTTACGCGATATTTTTTTGAGGATCGAATATGTTATGTAGAATCACCCTACCAAAGACCGAATTTTGAAAAAATGTTTCAAACCTTATTTATTCATACTTTTCCTGTTTTGAGGTTAGGTCGGTAACTGCTCTACTTTAGAACCACCTTAACATAAAAGTGATAAATCGCCCTGATTACACTTTCTTCAATATCCTGTACATTTATTTATATTCTCCCTCGTTTCATTCCTAATCAATTTTAAACAAAGATCAATATGGAAACTTGTAACGAGGATCGTAAATAAATTCATAAACTTTGACCACGTCCACGATTAACTTTTTCTCGCATTAATGTTTCAAGGCATCACGCGGAGATGGAATAATAGCGGGTTTGGAACAAACTGATCGATCACACACAATCTATTATATAGTGAACGATCACGAATATTTTCGCTTTCTTTCGACTATCCGCGGACGCCATGTTTGTTTTCCTCACTCGTACCGAAGAAGGATTGGATGGGGTGAGTGGGGGATGAAACGAGACTCCCGTTATTTAGTCGCGTTCGGTGCATGTACCCAACCGCACTCGGTAGAGCTTTATTGTCCCTATACGGCCGACCTCGATACGGAATTCCCAGACGGTTTTGTCGATAGTGCGATAACCATACGTGTTTCAAGACAACCGTGTACATACGGGTCAGTTATTAATGTCGTTGTTTACCTAAACTATAGGTTCGATAAAAATTTTAATTTGTTTTTTTTTTCGTAAATTCATGATGTAAACACATTGTTTTGTACGTAAAATTCGGTGTTACTGTCGCTTCTTCTTCGTGGCGACTCGAGAAAAAGAGCCCTCTAAAAGTACTGTCTACTGCATAGTATTTTATATAAAAGATGATACATCGATCTTGATGATAGGACATTGTCAACTCGTTCTAGACGATTATAGATTGCCATCATATTTTGGAGCGAATTCAGCGTAATGGAGTCACTAAGACTCCTGGAAAATGTCATTTTCAGAAACTATATATACTAAAACTAGAAATTGTTCTTCAAGGTTTCGGCTGTCTTGTGCAGATTCCCTGTACGATGACAATTGAAAAGAAAATAGATGAATCGTTGTAAAAGAGAGGCGAAACTTTGAAAAATATGAAGGAGTCCACAATTTTTAGGTTAGGAAATTATTGAAACGTTAACATTGACAGGTTGACAATACATCATTTCTTCTCCTCGTTTCCGACTAACCCTCTGGCAATCTTCTTCGGTTTCTTCCCGCACTTTTCTCGTCGCTCTCAGATATCTCGCGTGATATCAGACATATCCATATTCCCCTCTCGTATTTACGGCCTTGCATCGTTTCTTCGATTTTTAGGCCGCATATATTTACTTGGCGGTTTCTGTATTTTTACGTATCAATATTTTCCCATCTGTTTTGCTACCTCCAGCTTCGAAATTCTCCGCTCGTCGTTTCACGTCACTATCCAGTGACCATTTTGTTTACCCTCTCTCTTGTCCACTTTATACTTGTACATTTATCGTCTTTTAACATTGATTTGAATGTGTTTAACTCGTTACAAGCATCAATAGAAGATATTATCAAATTTTGTCGTATAGCGAGATTCGAGTAGTCGAGTCAGACATCAGCGCAGCCTACCGGAATGATTCAAAGTAAAAGGAGCAACTTTGTTTATTTTTTTAATTAACTCCAATTTATAATAAATAATGTAATTTATGACCAAACAGAACATTAAAAATTAAATCATTTTCTGATGAATGCATTTTAAACTCGATCAATATTTATAATTCAATATTTATAACAATTTCAATTTTAAATTCGATAATAGACAACCGTTAAATAAATTAACAATGTATTTTACAATTGGCAAGTAACTTGTACAAATGTTTCATAATTTTTTAAATATATTCTGATTATTATAATAATATTTTTGTTTCAATCAATTTTAATTTTTTGTAGTTTAAGAGTTGAAAAGTATATGAAAAGTACGGACACCTTTTCGTCATTTCATTCGATCTTCGCTATAAATACGACGATGTCGCGAAAGTTTTTAAACTGAAGCTGGAAAGAAAATCAATAATTTCCGAGTGCGGATGTATGTCAGCCTCAAAAATTCAAAAGTCGCGCTTCGTTTCTTAGGCATCATATAAAACATAAAGTTTAAAGACACCACCCTGTACATTATCGCGTTAAATCGGGGGTACGTGGAAGACATACACTGTTACGTAATTGTATGAAAAAATATCAAAGCGTAGAAATCATATTGTAGGGGAATTTTCGATATTTTGCATTGGAATTTTAAATTATTTAATTTTTGAAATTCGTCTGTCATTGAAATAATTACATTAAATAATTTGTTCACTGGAGTATTAATGGATTTGTTGAAATGAATTCAATGACAGTTTATATTGTGTATGAATTTTTGTTAATTTCATTGTTGCGTATTGCATATGCATTTTTTTTACAATGGTTTTGACGTGTCCGTTTATGTTTTGATGTTTCTTTTTTTTTATATGCAACTGATTGTAACTGATAGGTGATTAAAATTCGAATGCCGTATGTGTATTATATTAATCCCTGAACATGATGTATTGCATCGTAAATAAAAGACTTTGAAATATTTGCAAACACCTGAAAATACTGTTATTTTTAAAACTGTAGGCCGGAGTGTTTTTATTCTCGTCATTAAAATTTTTAACAAAGAAGTAAAAGTTTTCTTTAATTGCTTAAATTATTATTTTAATATATTTTATTTAAATAAATTCTGAATCTTTTTGTCACTTTTTATAATTGATCTTTTTATAAAAGATAAATTTATATAAATTTTTCGAAAATTGTGATTGAATGAAATTTGATTGTAACCATTTTTTAAAGATATTGCTTCAAATTCTCTTACAAGTTTACATTTAAGAAAAATGCGTACAATGTTTTATGAAATAACTCGCGTAGTGTTGAATCCCACCCAAAAAATAATTTTTTCAATGTTTTGTTTTCATTCAATTTTCTAAAATGTCCCCTCTATTATCTATCTCTATCAATTGCGCTAAAGAAAAAATCATAACAAAAAATTGTTTTCCTGTAGAAATTACTGCATTTTTTTGTATATGTTACCAGAAAATTTAGAGGTTTCTTACTATAGGTTTTCATAAAATATTACTAAACTGTTCTCGAAAAATTGATTCGTAAGGACCATTAGTCCGTTTATAAATAATAAATAAATAATTCGGTAATTTTATACAATTTTCAAGAAAAATTCAGTCATTTTTTTATGAACATTCATTAAAAAACCTCAAAATTTTTGAATATCCTAACCTGTAAAAAAGTCTGGTCATTTTTATAGAAAATTTTTTAGGGTTTTTACTGAATTTACGTACAAAATTAGCGATATTTCATTAAAAAATCACTAAACTATTCTCGAAAAATTAATGTAATTCAGTATTTATGATGACAGATCAGGAAAGAAACAAAAAAAAATGTATGATGTTCTTACTATAGAGACGTTCAACGTCTAACTGGAGAAATTAAAATTTCAAAAAATTTTGTAATTATTAAGTTTTTTGTTCATTTCATTAATATTTTTTTTTAATGCTAGACGCTTTGTGAATGATGCTAAAGTTCGAAACGTTGGAGTCAAATGAAAATCGTTTTTAAAAAAAGTACATTATTGCTCCTGTTGTTTGTTTCATTTCCCTTATTTATTAAATAAAAAAATGATCAAAAACATTATTTCCCTTCTTTTCTATGTCCGGTGAAATTTATTGAAAATTAAATGATTCAAAATTAAATGAAGACTATCCGAAATAAATTATTTTTCCTTACATAATTCCTTAAAAATAATTTGTTCACAAAATAGTTTTCATTTCAAATTATTTTTATTAGAATTTTTTAGGGATTGTATATGCTACACGTAGAATCACCCATCCAGTGCCAAAATTGTGAAAAAAAAACAAACTTTAAATCATATTTTATTTATACTTTTGTTGTTGCAGAGCTCAATCGGTAACTGTTCTACTTTAAAACCATCTCAAGTGTCAATTTTTAAGGTCTTAGGGTACAGTAGAAGCACAAAAATCTACTTTTAAACATATTTTTCGAGTGTACATATTTCTTTTTTTTTCAAAAAATGAATACTATATATCCTATATGTTTAAATATCGTAATAAAATATTTTTTTTTTTAATCGGTTACACAAAATAAGGGTACTATCCTAAAAACAGTCAAACAAAAATAAAAATTAATTCTCAATCTCTAAGTCAATAGATAGGAAAGTACGTATGGGAATTTGTAAAAATATTGAATTTTGAAAAAATGGCAAGCTTTTTGAAAAATGATTCTGATTTTCATGATAAAAGTCGACCTGAATTTCTTTACAATTATTGCAATTTTCTTCAAACATTTGTGGAGAAGATGTTGCTAAAATCTCAAGTCAATCAATTAAAAATTGCTCAACAATTATAAAAATCATAATTTCGAGAAAAACGCGTTTAAAGTTTTAAGTATACGGTGTTTTGTAATATACATTGAAAGTTTCAACGACATACATTTTTGACCATCATTCATAGATCCCAATACCCTATATATATATATATATATATAGTTGGATTTCTTCGTAGAATTGTCATAAAGTTCAACCTTTTTTAAAAACTCATCAGGACGCGAAATACGTAATTTCGTACTTTTTTTAAACTCTATACTTTATATACATTATACTATCTTTCATCCTACATAAACATCACATTTTTTTAAATTTAATTCTTAATATTTTTCTTATTATATTTTTCGAAATATAATTTCGTTTCTCGGAAAGGCTTTTTGAAAAAAAAAAAGAAAAAATATCTCTTAAAAATTAATAAATTTTTACTACGACGACATCGGCCCCTCGGTGAACGAGTCACCCAGGGATATATAGATACGGCCCTGCTTACGCACGCGTATGCTACATCGCCCGCCGGGTCAGGCATCCCCCGCACGATTGTTAGCCACGGATCGCCTGTTCCGCATTATATACATATATCCGTCTGATTTTTCTTCCCTATTGTCGTGGCAGATTCGAGTTCCGTGACGTACACGACGCAGCTGGAGGTCGTCACCAGCCACATCAGCACCACCTCGACGACGTCGACGACGTCAACGACGACGACGCCGGCGACAAGGCCGAGTTCGCCATCGTCTCAAGGGTTTTTCACCACCTCCGTTCAACACAACGTGACGAACGAAACGACGGAAAGCAGTTATGGCAGGTAAGCGTACGTGGTGATTCCCTCGAGTGTTGCCATTTGACCCAGAACGAGCCTCCATTAATTCCCACATTCGTGAAAAGAATCTGGAAAAATCGACGTGACACGATCGACGTTATTGTCTCGCTGAATATCGAATTTTTGTTTTGTTTTGGTTTTTTGTTGTTGGAAAAACAGCAGTGATGTAAATGTGGCTTGATAGAAGTGATAAACATAAAATCAATGTGCCAGAATAAGGACATCCGCCTTCCCCTCGACGGATGAGAGATCATTTTTTATGCGAGTTTTTTTTTTAATATCTCATTTATTAGGGTTCTAGTCCCTTTTGTATAAAGTCTTATCAGTGTTGCGACAGTCAGAATAGGGACGATCTGTTTTTGACGTAGATTGTTCACGTTTCTTCGACTGTTGCGCCATTCGAGCGGAGTGATCAGGCCATGAATTATACCAATGGTGTCATTATTATATTTTTTTCTTTTTTTATCGTTCTATTTATTCTTGCAGACAAACGATTTATCGTGCGTAATAACTGATATACTTATCCTAGAATTTTGTATTTACTTTTTACGTAATGTTTTGAGGATGCAAAAAAATTCTGTCTGTATTTCGCATGTGTATGATTTAAGGACGACGGATTTTCTCTTTTGTAATAAGAAGGAACTTTTTTTAAAGATTGAAATTCCACTCGTTATTTCGATGAAAAGCTTAACAAGACGTGACTTTTTGCTATTAAGCTTGTTCCTTTTAAAGCGGAGCGGTAATGTTACTTTGAAAGTGGTTACCACTTTACTTCAGAAAGAACAGATCGTTTCTCTCTGTCGAACAGATTGAATTACACAGGTTGGTTTATCGTCGACAATTCTTCAAATGGGATTATATGCTCTCTTTAGTGAATTGATTTGAGACGCATATGGTTCCCAGTATATAAATTCACGCTGTCAGAATGAATTTCCACTCCGGGAACTTCTCCCCAATATTCTCAAGATATTCTCGATTTGGAGAGTGTGTTCCTTCTTTAAATCACCTACTGAAATGTCATTCGGAAAGAACGAAGAAAGAATATCATAATTTAATTAATTCCAACAAAAGTTGGGAATTTTTAGTCTTTCGTTCCACCTGCGTCGATGTCAGTTAAATAAAAGTGGATCAGTTTCGATCCTAAATCCTTTTAATAAAGAAACGAGACTGTTGTATAAGTTTTTTTTTTTTTTTAATAGATGATAAACGAATAACGAATGCGTGTCTGGATAATAATACGGATGCGGAGCGATTGCGGAAATATGATTATAAAATCAATGTTTTCAAGGACTTTTCTCCTCGCAAATTACAATGCGTCGCTTTAATGAAATCTCGTTTATGGAACATACCCGGAAGTCGTGCCTGTTAAAAGGATATAAATATTGGTGGAACAAAATGTGATTAATTTTATCGAATATTTTTGAATTCGTATCGGATCGACATTGAGAAAACATTTTGAAAAAGTTTTAAATAGACAAAGTAAAAAAAAAATATACCACGTAATGATTTTTAAAACGAGAAGTCAATTCAATTAGTATTTAGTATTTTAATATGTTAGATTAAAACTGATATAAAAATCTTTATAAAATTTGTGTAATTTTTGGCAAGTATACGAAAAAGGATTGAAATTTAATAAATTTGATCGAGATGAATTGCAATGAATAAAAATGCATTCGTTTCCTTAATTTTGACTCTTTATTTTATCCATTTCTAATGTTGTCAAATCCACATCCCAATAATTGGAAAAGGATTGAAGTTTACAAAATGGGATTGAATGGGATTAAAACCGTTAGACAATTACATGATTGGGTTATAGCAACCAATCATGACGTTGTGACACTGTTGACGTTAAAATTATGTCCATGTTTAGTTGAACCTGTATAATGTTTTATATATATCTTAAAATATTCTTTTTGTATTCTTGTTTTTAATAATCTTCCTGTCTTTCCGGTATGCGTGTATACATATATGTGCGTGAGTGTGTGTGCATATATACTCCGTCATATTGATTGCATTTTATTTGGTATGCAACGCCACTTTCATGTTCTATATATCTAATGTCCTTTATATAAGGTTTTATTCCTGCTTCGTTTGTATCAGAAGGTTTATGTACTATACCCTTATATTTTTTTTTTTCATTTAATGTACGTTTATAATATATTCCGATAAACCTTCTGCATACGGTATACTTTTATGTATAGTATGGTATACTGCTTTATTTATTGTCGTAGATCCTAAATACAAAGAAAAGATATACACATTTTATTAATTCATAAAAACATAAAAAGGCCTTTTTATCCGGATCCGGATCCAGAAAATTTACATATAAGATATTGAAATTTAGAAACAAAAAATGTCTGGAATTACGTTTTCTAAATAGTACTAATAACAATTTATTGATATTTTTAAACACAATATATACTTATTTTGAAATTTCTTCTTTCCTCCATCTCGAATGCTTACAAATGCAAAAATAGTTTATTAAAAACGTGAATAAATTTCAATTCAATTATAAATAAAAAGTACGAATAAATATATATGCAAATCCATAAACAACAAATTGTGAAAACGAATAAAGTAGAGAATACTTCACAATTACTGTGGCAACATTCGAATTCAAACATGAGACATTCATAAATTATAAAACAAGTTTAAAAAATAATACATTCTTCAAATTAAAGGACAAATATAGAATTCAGATGCATAAAAATGTACAGAAATGATTTAAATTCTAAATTCATTATTTATCCATTTAAGATTTTATTGTTTGTGGATTTGCAAAATTAGATTGAGATGCATTCGTATTGTTGGTAAATTATTTTTTGATTTGACAGCATTCGAAATGGAGAAAATAAAGAGTCAAAAAGAAGGAAACGAATGCATTTTTATTCATTCCAATACATTTTCGAATGCTGTGTTGCCACATCAAATATTTTAAACAAACAAAACTGAATTTCTTGACCATTAGATGAGAATGTTAAACAAAAGATGTCCAATAAACTATAATGTAATCTACGAAAAGGTTCGTTGCTCTTCTGATAGCGAAGAAAGGAAATGAATTCAAATCAATTCAAATATATCTTAAATTTTCACGTATAAAAATGTACAAAAACTTTTCAAAGCCTTCAAAATCTCTTGAACGAGATTCGCAAAAACTTTATTAATTGACAACAATTAAACAAGTAATAATTTCACTATAATCGATTTTTCAGGAAATAAAAATAAACACTAGAAGAATAGGTAGGTCAAAAGCAATTATAAACAAATCTATACGTATATAAAATCTAAAACAGATTGTAAGTTGATTAACGTTTAATGAAAACTTAAACTCCAATATCTTACATGTACTTTATATATTTAACTCGTAGTTTAATCGTACACTTAAATATTAAAGTAATTAATTTGTAATTAATTAAACTAATTAGACGATATAATTACATAAACTTTCTTACAATGAAAATACTCCAAAATACTTTTTATAAGTAGAAGATTTAATTTCTTCAAAAATTTCATTTCGTCACAGTTTCTTATAAATAAATATATAAAAATAAACAACATTGTGAGAGTCGGCCTCGAGGGATCGACAGATAATTTAATTTCAAATATTACAAAAAAAAATTATTTCATTTGCACTAAAATTACCACCTATATAGGATAATTTTGACAAAAAAAATGCACCCCGGACGGCAGTAGCGCACCTTGGGGCGAATTATAGAAACGACAAACTGGAGGTAAAAGAATTAAAAGTTTAAAACATCAGTGTTCAAATAAATGTATACCGAATCTTTTTTACTTCATCAATAGTTTGTAAATTCGCTATCTAGATGGCGTCATTTCGTACCATTTAAGTCCCATTAGAATATAAAAATGTACGTTAGAATGAACTCTGTATAGGTTATTATGTGCGCAATGACAAGTGGCGCCGCGTAGCGAGCAAAGATGTAATTATTGTTATTACAATAATCTAACTCTTTAATTGTTTATGGAAAATCAGCTCGTTCTGGATTAGAAAAAATATACATACAAAAGTATAACAAGACACGTGTGAATTAGATGAAAAGAAATCAAATTTAATATATTTCATGATATTTTTTTTTTTTTTTTTTTTACCAAAAATTGTTTTGGGAACAAAAACGCCCCCCCCCCCCCCCACCACCATAAATAATGATAAGCAATTGACTAATTCGTAAAAATTGTTTCAGCACCGAGAAGCAGCATCCAACAATAATCACGTACAACATCAAGCCACCGTTCGTAATGACGGAACCACCACCGCCGCCACCGCCCCCAGCGGCATACCCACCGTTCCCGACGCCCCACAAGCCGAATGGAAACAATAAGATACCGCGTATCACGTCCGAGGCTGCCGAGAACGCCGCTCTTATCATCGGCATCATCGCCAGCGCCCTGATCGCGATCGTCCTGATAATCCTGCTGATCCTCAAGTTCAAGAATCGGCCGGAGGCCAATTACAAGATCGACGAGGCGAAGAGCTTCTGCCAGGATCCGAATGCGGCCCTACTCGGCGGCAGCGGGCCCGCCGGGCCCGGACAACCGTACAACGGTGCCTTGAAAAACGGAGCTAATGCCGGTAAAAACGGCAAAAATCGCCAGATCAAGGATATTAAGGAGTGGTACGTGTAAATCGGGGACCGCGCGCGGGCGGTTGGGGGTTTGGGGGGGGGGGGGGGATAAATGGGTCCGATTCGCGAGCCAAGACTGAGCTGTGTTACGTATATATACGTATGTTCATGTGTGATGTGTGTGCCGGAAACGGAACGATGGATCCGGTTCTACGCTTAAGAACTTCTATATATATACCGGGAAGCGAATCCTTAATTATAAGCGCGAGAGTGATCGATTGCGATTAATATGTGAGTGAATGAATGCGAGTGAACGAATTGTCGATTCTGAATCGAGAATGGAAAATGCAGGAAAGAAAAAACAAACTATTATTCTCGGTGTCCAAACAGTTTCCCAAGTACCTACCCTATACCGGTATGTCGCATCAGGCTCAATCTATATATCTCGCAATCGGCGCTATTATATAGAGTATCGACTTTTGCGAATCGATTCAGAATCGATTGACCCCTCTAGAGCGCGAAGAACTGTTTTATCGTTATATACAGCGACAGGAGCGATTACGTCGTGTGTGCAACTAAAAACCAAGTGTAGGCTTCTCCGTCGTGCGCGTGGAAAGGGATATGAGTGGAGCATTTCGTTCGTTAGGGGAAAAGGCGATCGACCGTCGTTGGTCTCAATGTCATACTACCCTCGATGTCCTCATTATTATCAGGTCATTCTTTTTTTTATATACTTTATCGAGATAAGACTTTTTGATTTCGACACTGAGATTTTAGTATTCGAATCGTAGGTTCGACGACCGCGTGATATCGCTGTAACATTGCTACAATATTGCTGTAATATTTTAGTGCAATACTTTGGAATATTACTGAAATGTATGTGCAATCTTGCGTATTAAGTCTACCTAATGTTGCAGAGATATTTCTGTAATATTACCTTCGGACTTGGATGTAGTTAAACGAGTGAGCAAGACAATATTTCCTCCGAAACATTCGTGAATTCTATAGTTGGATCTTTTCAGTGCAGTTCATACTTTTCTATTTTTTTTTTTTTTTTTTTTTTTTTTTTTTTTTTTTTTTTTTTTTTTTTTTTTTTTTTTTTTTTTTTTTTTTTTTCATATTATATAATAACGTTCTGGAGAATTACTTTAACACGATCAGATTTTGATATAATTTAATACAAACAACGAGTATTATATATAATATGTAATTGTACACTGTCGAGTTAACGTGATATCGTCTATAGTCACGAATGTTTCTTCAATTGTAAATAATCCATTCACTCCAGCAAGCTGGATATATTATTCCCGTTTAAGACTTGAAATCGTTTTTTAGATCTCTTTATTGATAATCACTGTCGTGACCTCTTATATAAAGATTACTTTTTCAAGTAGTCGGACTTCTTCAGGAGCTCATTTTGCCAAGTATCGCAATGAAGATTGTCGTCAAGAGCTCTACGTGCTCTTTGTTCTTGTATACTTACAAGTTATTCAATAAAAATTAGTATAACTTCAAAAGTTGTTATCGTACGATTTTGATCTTTGGCAAACATCAAACTCTTGAAAGCTCCAAAATATAATATACGACATCTTTCGGAGTGTTCTAAAGATAATCGTTACAATTCACATTTTTATTCTTGAGAATTCTCGCCATTTGACGTGCGTTCATCAAAAACGCCTCTAGATTTGGACTTGGAAAATTTATCTAGTTTCCGTTTAAATTAAATATTTTAGGTAAGGAATTGACACTATCGACCGAGCCACTTTAGCGATGTGTCCCCATAAACAATTGAAAGCGATATCAAATGTAAAAAGTCGTCGCACTTCATTTACAGTTTGTATCGCGTCATTAGATGGTAATCGTAGTGGCTTTACGTTCTTAAAAAGTTCGAATCGTTGTTTGATGCATGCAAACTATAATCCCGCTCGTACCCGTTCGTCGTTGAACGCATTGAACTTCGCGAGAGACTTGTCAAAGTTTACCACTGTACACATGTTAAGCGTGTAAAATTGAATAAACGTTGAACATACAAGACTTTCGTGTGTCGTCGCCATTTTCCTTCAACCGATATTGAAAATTTGCATAAAATTTAGAGAAACCCGTTCGTTTTCTTCATCCAAAGTTTTTTTTTTTTATATGTCTATTGAGGATGATATACGGAAAGTTTTTCACATCAATATACATAAGACACAAAAAAAGAGGATTTAAAGAGGTATTTCGCTAACTTTGAGACCAATGACGCAATCGAGAGCTCGATCAACTCCATGACTTCATTAATAAGGACTGTCAGCTAATGTCTTCGAGTCACTTTCAAAAAAAAAAAAAAAAAAAGAATACTCTCCATTATTGGAATGAGCAGTCCTTATTCGTAAGGTCAAGCGATTAATCGTCCCGTTTAGCAATTATTAAAACTCATTGTTGTTCAATTGATACGTATATATGTATATATATATAATATTTCTAAATTGTGTTATGCGTGTACATTATTGTTCATTGAATCATAGATTTTATTATCGCGCAAGAGTATAGCAAAGAATTTCGTGATGCGTGCGTCTGCGTGAACAATTGGAAATGTTATAACATGTATAACAATAATACGATATATATATATCGGCATAGTACACGAGCATCACCCGCGAGGCACGCGTGTTGGAAGTATATATATATATATATATATGTATTTAAGTTTAGCAATTATAGCGCGTACGCGTGTATACAGGGTGTGCAGCATTTTTGCGCTGATACTGTGTTACGACGAGCCGTCGATATATACGTATTATATAGAAAATGTAATTAATTTCTGCATCGCGAATCTCGGCGATCGTCGAAACGATTCTTCGTCAATAACATATGATATATATATATATATACATAAATTTGAAATTTCACATTTTATCGAACGTCTGATTCGGTGGAGGAATCGACAATTCCTCACCGATATTCGTCAATTCTATATATATAAAGGCACCTCGTGAAAATGTGCCCATTATACAAATATCTCGATCGTCGATAAATATCGATCGTTCTCGATCGCCGAGTAAAATCGATACTTTGCGCGCACGATACGCGAATGACCGCGACGGAGAAGTGATTTTTCGATCGTCTGCGATGCAACATGATTCGTATTTTTTACGAGCGCCGACAATACGCGCAATAATAACATCGTACATATATATATATATGTTATAATTCGGACATTTTCCTGGGCGGGTCTCGAAAAAGTGTTTTTTCGAGCAGTCGATACGTGGACGCGAAAGGAAACTTATTCGTTTTTAAGGACCGGCGACGACGAAACGAACACAATTAAGACATCCGTCAGTTGTGATTGGTTGTCTCTAAATGCGTTGCGGAATTATGGCGCGATCGATCATTCTTTTGTACATCACTACACGCGGTTCCCTCCGGAAATGTATAAGGACAATATCGCGTTTACCGCGGTCAAAGTTCAAGAATTCTTTGCTCTCGAGGAACAAGATGGTTCTTCGAATATATATGAGAAAACGAAGCAAGAACAAACAAAAAAAAAAGAATAACAACAGTCTTATAAATAAATATCGTTCGGACGATCTTTCGTTTTAATATATATAGTTTCGGATCGTTTCAAGAAAGTAAAAATGTGATATTTTTCCGCGTCCGATTTATATTCGACGCCGCAGTTTCGTAATGAATAGTTGAATTCCGTACGACTGCACCACAGGTCGATTTCTCGTTACGTTCATCTCTGTCGCAAATATGTGTAATAATAATTGTAAACGTTATCCATGGAAATTTAAGATAAACAAAAAAACAAACAAAAACAAAAACACTGGTGCGAATGAAAAAAAAAACGAAGAATAAGCCGAATGACGCGAGCGAAAATATCGATCCCCATATATCGACGATACATAGAATGTCCCTAAGCAATAATGTTGAATCCTCGAGGGCGCAGCGTCAATTGAGGAATTCGCACACGTGTACAGGAAGCTCGAAGAAATCGTTAAGTGTATTTTCGCGAATCGTCATCAAAGTTTCGTTGTCCGCGAACTAAGACAAACAAACAACAAAAAAAATAACAAAATGAAAACAAAAAAAAAAAGTTAAAAATGATATTCCGAACGAAAGAAAGTAGAAATGCAACTCGAGTTACGATGCATTTGCGGAAAGTCGGTGTGCGTGAGTTTTCATACGGAAAAGACTATATATATACTGAATTTAGACGACGCCGATCCGCTCGCATATCAATTTTAAACGTTTTTTAATGACAAGTACAACCGCGTTATATTGTCTTCGACGCGTTTTATTATCGCGATAATGTGACGTTTTTAACGAGCGCGTATATACAAAGCTTCTCCTCGGCACTGTTCTCACTTCGCTTCGTTATTCTTCTCCAATTCGAAACTGTCCGGTGTATTTTTGTAGTGTAACTAATATGTGTAACAATTTCGATGCCACCCTTTGGATGTTTCTCTCGACCGTCGCATCTGTAAACGTCGAATTCCATACGCGAACAGCTGCCCCGGTAAACGAAAACGAATTGAAAAGGATCGATGGAGAGGAAAAAAGTATCGAAACGGATTGACGAAGAAGAAAATATGAAAAAAAAATATTTGGATCTGATATTTTTGTATGAAACCAGTAATATTCATTGTTTTGGATCCTGTTTGGATGTGAAGGATGGTAGTATACATGCTTTTTTGGATACAGAACTGTTTTCGAGTCCTAAACTATGCGTCGGGTCCGGAAAAAAAATTAAAAATGACGTCAAAAAAATAAATTTTTTGAAAAATATGAGGACGTTGTAACTAAAAAACTACGAACTTTAAAAAAAATGTTAAGATCGAATCCATCGAGGAATAAACTGCAATTTTTTTCAGATTTTTTGGTTACATTTTGAAAAAAAAAATTTTTTTTGAATTTTTTGAAAATTTACAATAATTCTAAGAAAAGATTTGTCTGTAATTTCTTATCCAAAAGTTGATAGTTTTTGAAGAAAAATTTTAAATGATATTTTTTTGTCATACGAAAAATACTTTTTCAACAAAAAATAAAATGCTACGAATTCATCTTAGAATTTATCGAGAAATATAGAAATTCTTTCAGTTTATTTTTTCAATTTTCAAAAAAAAATTTATTTGAGTTTTTGTAAATGTTAAAAATTTTCCAAATTGATGGATTCTAAGCATTTTTCTCTGCAATTTTATTTTTCGGAAAGTCGAAAGTTAATTTTTTTGGGGGGGTCCGAAATGAAAACTTGACATTTTCCAACAAATTTTTTACTCGAAAATAATCAATTTTTGTGAAAAATTGCAAAGAACATTTTCAATAAATTCAAATACAAATTTTTTCAAAAAGCCACCAGCAAGATCTGAAGAAATTCTAGTATATTTCTAGATGAATTCTAAGAACTTATTATTCTTAGCATTTTTTGTAAAAAGCTCATAGTTTGTTAGTTACAACGTCCTGAAATGTAAAAGAAAAAATCGTATTTTTGACGCCATTTATTTGAAGGTCGCCATTATGAATTTGTTATTTAGACCCAACATATTATCTTAACGTTTAGGACTCGAAAACACTATCCAAAAATAAATAGATATTCTTAATTACGGTTTCGTGTAAAAATTTTAGTT
Source organism: Trichopria nigra (assembly GCA_030522945.1). Classification (NCBI taxonomy): domain Eukaryota; kingdom Metazoa; phylum Arthropoda; class Insecta; order Hymenoptera; family Diapriidae; genus Trichopria; species Trichopria nigra. Next base: position 5,556 of record JAPYZR010000569.1, on the reverse strand, counting down.
CGAAAATTTTTTTCAGTTGAAAATTTGCATTTTTTTGTAAAAAATTGTTTGTCGAGAATTTTTTTTTCACACGACATTTTCACTTAACGACATTTAAGACTTTACGACTTAAAAATGATAAAGACTTATTCCGTTCAAGTCGAAATCAATATCTTTCTATAAGTTTCAAAGCTATTTTTTTGGTTTTTCAATACTTCTTCGCTTACTGGGGTCACGTTTCGTTCGTATATATATCGCCAGTCGCTCAATTCATCGGAGCTACTCATAAACGGCGACGAGACCGGCTGAGTTTTTGCGTCCTAGTACTGTAAATATAAAAAAACTTAGACTTTTGAAGATAATTTAGCGAAAAGTCACGTTTCAACGATTAAACTTTGACCTCGTCATCCAGTCAAATTTCTTCGAAAGGAGATATTTTTTCACCTCTGAAATCACTGATATGAAAATAGACAGACGTCAGAAATAGTCGTCGGATGAAGGGGATAAGGGCAAAAAGAATAAATAAATAAATCGTCGATTTCGATGCGTGAAATTATGCTTTTTGACTAATTAGCCTTTCCACGTATCGATTTCTCGACCCTTATCCCGGATAAATAGCTGCCGTAATGATATTCTAGCAATAGCAAGAACTTTCTTCTAATTTTAGACCAGCCATAGCAGTAAACTGTAGTGTTTAACCGACGGGTTTAGACTACTCGACAGAATAGGACACGATAAAATGTTTATCTTAAGAATAACGAATCTAACGACACTACAAAGTTCGCACATATCTAACGCCTTCAAATACACGACCTTCCAGAAATGACAGTCTTGATGCACGCGACAAAAAAAAATCTCTTCAAATCAGTTTCGCTCCAAAACATAATCAATCTTGTTTTCTTTGTAAAGATTGACTTCGTGTTGAAATGTTTAAAAAAAAATAAAAACTTTATTTTACACTTTATTGCAGCATCAGGATCCGTCAGTTCAAGGGGTGAGTGTATAAGAACATTGCCGCCACGTATCAGTTTTGGAACCAAAATGAGAATGAATTTAAATCTTCGCGACTGAATGATAAATCCTATAAATTAGGTACGACTTGTGTACAAAACACTACCAAATCTTGATCGCGTAAACCTGTAAAAACATAGACAGAGGAATTAGGAGGTGGCGCGAAAACTCAGCGCGTCTCCGAGCTGAACGAAGATAATATATATAAATGTAGGAAGAAGGAGATAATTTTTGTTCACGTTCTCTGCCCAACGTTATAACGATTCTAATGACGTTCATTACTGCCCGACTGCAGATATCACAGGAATAAATATAAACGAACTTATATATATATATATCAGGAATGATAGATAAAAATTCCGCGTTCCCAAAGGGGCAGTCTGACGAAAACTCTTTAAAAAGCTCGATGCACGCGTTATATCCGTGATCGATCGTCGTGATTCCATCGAAACTCGTCGCCAATTCGAGAAAGAATCGCGACGAAGCCTCACTCACTCTATCTGCATATCCTTCAATGTACTGAAAGCTAATGTTTATACTAACGACTATAATTAATTAACTTCTATACGATATCCCCCTATTCAACGAGAACACGTTACTCTATACACTTAATCGTGCATTAACTTGAAAAATATAAATGTACCGCGGGAATGAAACAATGAGAGAACAAGTATAAGAGCATTTATCGATTGTACGTAGCGGTGTAACTTTTGTTTTTCCATGATGCATGCGTCCTGTTCGGAACTGTCGAGATCCCCCTCCTTATTAAATGTCATCATCTCTGGTTCAGAATCCGAGTTCCTCGTCTTATAGCGTTTTCTAATAAGCGATATAACATGTATATGTACAGCGAATGATGGGAATATCAATACCGTCCTATACGTCCTATGTCCTGGCTCTGTTGTACAGGCTCTACTTTATTATATTGAGTAAAGTTTCGTCGATAAAATTACATTATTATAAACGACGGCAAGTCGACATAACGAGCAGTGTGATATTCCTATTGTTACGATGAAATAATGTAATTTTATTCTACATTTACGACATATATATATTACATATGTACGCGTCGACAGTTCCGAACTCGCCTCTATAACGAGATATATAAAAGTAATATGCACACACAGTGTCACGGGAATTTTGCGAACAAAAAGTCGTTGATTGGATCAGTCAATCCCCTCTTCTACTTACCCCCTCTAACGAAAAAAAAAAAATAATAATAATAATAATAATACGAAAGAAAATATTATATAAGTATGGCGGGGCTATATATAGCTATAGATGGAAGTATATTTTACATTGTACAGCTACGAAAAATATTACAAAAAAAAAAGAAAAAAAAATAAGAAAAACACGATCAGGGGGAATGCACTATATAGATAGAGATTATATTCGTATATGATGGCGATGGTGCTGGTGGTGTTTAGTATAATAAAAAGGCATACGGAATGCGAGTATATAAATTGATTGCTACTGTACAATCGCGAATGTCTTATTTAGCCGTTATTGGCCGACAGCTTCGATCGCAATGATAAGGGGATGATAAGAGTCTTTCGGATCTTTCGAATGTGAAAACTGAAACATGTATAATGACAATGTTCAGTTGTAACCCTGCGATGACTGTATGTATATGTCCCACCCCGACTATATACGGTGCATAATTAATAAACTGCCGTTACGCACGTGATGTATACCCCTAAAAACACAATATGCAGATGTACTTGTATGATATATATATATACTTGATGCATATAATAACAATTGAGTGTACATAATAGATAACGGATGCAATTATACAATGCACGAATAAAGGAGTAAGAATTGATGTATTTCGGAGCGCGATGTACAGGGGGTGAAATTAGCGTATACGAGAAATGTATACAAAATTGAGCGTGAACCTACGAATGATGAATTTACACCATCGGGCATGTGTTATTATGTACAGAATTTCTATATATTGAATGTTATATATATACCATGCAGATTCATACTTTGTTGCTCCGTTTCAGGCGGAGAATTTGACAGCTTTTAGAAGTTCAACACACATACACACCTATATATATCATATATATGTATAGGTATATATACATACATCGCAGGGTTCAATATTGTATAAGGGATACCCCGAAAATAATCGCGAACGCCGCTCATCATGATATTTTTTACTCCAGAAGTAAAGGGGGGCCGATCAGCCTTTTTTTTTAGTTGAAGACATAATATATTATGTAGCAAAATCCTAATCACGACCGTCATAAATATGCAGAATACAATATAATATGTGCAGTGCGTATAGATTTTTTACATATATCAAAACACATTCAAAAAGCTTCCTGTATATCTTTCGTTCTGTATATGCATGTATAGTCGAATGATAATGCGACAGAGACTCGGCATCTATATATATATATATATAGATGCAACTGCAAGCGGAGAAGCTGCCCGGTATAGATTGAATAATTATCAATTAACCGAGTCCAATAACGTACAAATTGCGGTACATCGCGATTCATTCATTCAGGATCACTGTTGACTGTTATTGATATTTATTGTCCTTCGTCGCCCTATATGGACATTCGCGTATAGATATATAGAGCCAACAAATGATTTTTTTTTTCGTTTCGTTTATTCTTCTTCTTTTTTTTTGTTGCGAGCGTTTGACAAGGCCTACCGAATATATTATACAAGGTAACCCTTCATACCCCGCAATCTTCCACGAAAAAGCGAGTAAGCACGCGTAACGGGAGTGATTGGACGCGAAAATGTAAGAATGCCTGCGTGTGTGCGTGAATGAGTCAGTGCGCGATAGAAAGAGAGAGAGAGAGAGAGAAGATAATGTAGTACGAGCGAGCAATATAGCGACGTTGCGAAGCTATCATGAGAAAGTCGAAAGACACAGAGACATGTAAATAAATTTAGAAGTAATTGCCATAATTAAAGATTATACGAATAAAATATTGGAAAGTGTCAACGATTGGTGTGATTCACTTAATACATATCTCCTATATATGTACTTTCAATCCTATATATAACATATATTTTTTACCCGTAGATTGGAATCGAAGTACTGCATTTCAAAAGTCGAGATATCCACAATCTTGAACAAAATAATGTACTGAAATTTTTAAAATTTCATAATTCCAAGTTTATGCAGGAAAATGATGAATAAGTGTACTCTAAACATACTCGGAATTATATACACCGAATAAAATATATAGTTATCGGTTTCTTAAATTGACCAATTAGAAGACGAAGTATCCCCGAAAGAATGAGAAAATTCATACCGAATAAAACACTGATCGATTTTTAAAAATTGACCAATCAGAAGTCGAGATACCTCAGATTTCCGTTCCCCAATCTGGATTAAGTGTGTATACCTACTGAAAAATCCCATATGGGATCCCAGGTGGGAATTTGACGTGAAATCCCACATAGGAAAATGTTTTTTGGAATCAAAAAAAAAAATCTAGGATATTTTTTTTTGACAATTTAAAAAAAAAAAAAAAATGCGTTTTATTGTAATATAAATCCCATATGGGAATTTTGATTTAATACCACTCGTGTAGTTAAATAGGCGTCAATAACTACAATTCGTATTTATATTACCACTACCGATTGGTATTTAAAACAAAGTATAAGACACCTGTAGTAGTGGTAATAGAAATTGCAGTATCAAATTTGTTGTGGTACTATAAATGTGTTTATTTAGATATATGTATATATATCTAGTGGACAATATGTGCCCAGTAAACGAAAAAGGATTGGAGATGGATTTAAATGGACTCGATGTGACAAAAATAAATTAGCGGTTTTGAATCTTTTAATCTTAATTAATCTTAATATTACCGGAAATATAAGGATTCCCAATTCATGCAAATCCCAGATACAGGATTCAAGTTGATTTTTCTCAATTCCTGCGAATCCAAAAATACTACCGCCGAAAATGAATATCAATTTCAATCTATCTCCGTGGATTAAGTAGGATTTATCAATGTTTATTTGAATATTTTCCAATCCATTTCGGAAGTTTCAAGTACTTCCTTCACACTGTTTTTTTTTTTTTTTTTTTTTTTTTTGTTGCTAAACCCGGGAAAAATGGATCAGATACAGTCGTATCTGCATCAGATGTAATTATATCTGTATCCTGGATCATACATGTTCCAGATATAAAGATATATAATTATATATGGATTTAGACCTGATATACATATGTACCTATATATGACCATAATATGATCCAGATAAAAACATGTATATAAAACCATATATGATTCAGATACAACCCATTTTTCCCCGGGAATTCGTCTTGCCTTAATGAATAAACAATCAATTACTAATTATTATAGACAATTATTTTTTTAATTAATAATTAAGCGCATTTATTTATCGCAAAATGACATTCAGCTGATTTTAAAGAAACATTTTAAAAATATTTTAGAAGTTCCGTTAACAAGAATGGTAACAAATAATACATACATTAATCGGACCATCTAATGTAATGTTTCTGATTATTGCTCTAAGTCATTTTTCCTAACTCCGTGCGCAAAATAGCCCATTCCCGCACTAGTT
>JAPYZR010000568.1:0-30506 GCA_030522945.1 Trichopria nigra | reverse complement strand
CAAAATTTGGATTAAGAAGGATTCAGAATGATTAAGATGGATTCATTTTACATACCAATGAATACTTCCTAATCCTTTTTAATCCAAAATTTGACCTTCCTATCCTTTTTCGTTTACTGGGTATACTATTAAATCATACAAACAAGCAATACATTTAATCCAAAAGAAAGACGGCGTTATTTTCAATTATCTTCCAGTTATCTTCAGTTCCGTTACACTAATTTGTTCAACGGATCCTTCACATCCCATTACATCAAGTGGTTCTGATACTATCACATCTTCTGGCCATTTTCAAGATTCGTATTACACACGCACACTTCAATTCGAAGCTATATGCGAAACGTGTAATAAGGGTGCAAATTCTTCGTCTTTTCAAGCTCCACAACTTTGTTTATATATTTCGCTAGCTATTTACCGGAATGAGTTAGACGCGAAAAACCGCAAAAGAAGGCAATCTTATCCCTTTATGAGGCTATACTAGCGAAATATTCATCTCAGATAATATGATCTTAAAGGGGAATTGTTGGGCTTGAAAAGAAATCTTTAAAATGCGCCCTCACTCGTTAATATAGGTTGAAAATGAGCCGAGTTATTTCAAAAACAGTAACTTTTGTTTCTAAATTGCTCGCCATTCAAATTCTATGCGTCGGATCGAATTTTGGTAAAGGACTTTTTGATTTCAAATTTCACGAAGAATCGCCTCCTGAAATTATATCCTGCAGTTCTGGGACACCGTGTATATATACAGTACAGAAAAATTAAATTGGATACCAAAACAATTTCTACATTAATTTTCCCTGGTGAAAATGAAATGTACGAGAGGCGTGCCAAATGGCACTTGAAATGACGTTTAATAAATGAAGACTATAACATTTTTGTTTTTTGTTTTTTTCTTCAGTTCTCATTACGTCAGTTTTTCAGAAGCTATATATATATTGTTTATTTGAGATTTTGGAGGGGTGATAATTTTGTTTAAATTCATTATATAGAATTTTCGCAAGGAAATGTGTTGGGCTATTAATTAATGAAATTATGGGCCGAAATGGAACATTTTCTTTACGTATTGTAGGTAGACCATAACCTTTTGCTAAAGAAGTATTTGTCATCGTTAATTGAATGCCTGTTATGGTGTTTGTAATTCAGGCAATCATTATCATTATGGTCTTTTAGGATTTTGTGGAATTTTTTAAAAGAATGTGGATTACCACCAGACATGTGTTCATTAGATGTCACGTCCCTTTTTACTAACATATCTTGCGAATCAGTCATTCAAAGTTTGGACAATAGACACACATAAATACTAAAAGCAAAGCAAAATTTCTTTTCGAAAATACGTATTTCTCCTTCAACAACAAGATTTATCAACAAATATATGGTACACCAATGGGATCTCCGATTTCACCTCTATTCGCTAATACTGTTATGGACGATTTGGAATCAGACTGTTTAAAACTATTAAAAAACACGTTCAATTGTATACCACTTTTCTACTATAAATATGTGGATGGTACACTCTTATGTGTTCACAAAAATCACGTTGACTTAGTCATTAATTCAATTCCTTTCACCCGAACATTAACTTTACCTTTGAAATAGAAGTTATAATATATAATAGTACGAATTTTCTCGACCTAACTGTGATAAAGAAGGATAAACAGTTACTGACGAATTGGTTTCAAAAACCGACATCTTCTTGTAGACTAATTTTAATTTCCATTCCAACCACCCTGTTCAACAAAAAAAGACTGTAATATATAACGTTTATGATAGAGCAATAATACTTTCAGACAAATCTTTTCATAATGACAATCTTAAAAAAGTTACCAAAATTTTACAAAATAATGATCATCCTATCAATTTCATAAATAAACATTTAAAATCATAGTAGGTAAGCTATGGGGCTTCTGGCACACGGCCCGGTCGGTAAATGGTGGTTCTAGTCCGTGCTATATCGTCTGATGGTAATGCGCCGGTCGGTAAACGGTGGTTCTAGTCCGTGCTTGTATGGTCCGAGGGTAATGCGGGTTGCCCTCGATCGGTAAATCTAGACCGGCGCGTTACCCTCCGACGATATAGCACGGACTAGAACCACCATTTACCGACCGGGTCGTGTGCCAGAAGCCCCATAGCTTACCTACTATGATTTTAAATGTTTATTTATGAAATTGATAGGATAACCATCCATTCTATCCACTTTTTTACCAGGGTACCGCATCTTCAGGCTGGTTTTATTGAAAAGAAAGAATAGAGTTATTGGTACACATAATTATTATAAAACAGTCCACATTTTAGAAAACCAATAAAACTAACAAAGTAAAAAAGACCAAAGTCCAGAAGTAAAATAGTCAAATTGATTAGAATCTTAAATGATTCAGTCAATATAAGTCAGAGAAATGTCAGAGAAATTTCGGAGTTTGTGTAATGAATACGATGATCAGTGCAAAATAAGAAAGAAAGTGAGCTTGGTAGTGTCATAAAAATAGTCATAATTAGAAACGTCATGATTGGTTGATATAATCCAATCACGTAAGTTTTCTAAGGGTTTTAATCCCATTCAATCCCATTTTTTAAACTTCAATCCCTTTTCGTTTACTGGGATATAAATGATTTATAAGCTTATATAGGATTATCATCTATATATACCCAGCGTTGGCTTTCTATTAGTTTTTTTATCATTTTATATCATTTTCTTAACAAGATTTTTTATTAAATACAAAAACGTGGTAAATAATTAAAATTCAAATAACTATTATTTTTCAGTTGCATCTCTATATAAAGTTATTTAGTGGATACAATATCCTTTTCGTTCTACTTGATGGTTTAATACATAAAATAACAATATAATATAATAATAAATGTAATACTAATAGTGATGATGACGACGACGATGATGATGATGATGATATAATAAATAATAATAATTTATACCTTGATTACCACCACCGACGCGGATAAAACAGGTTTCTACATTAGTCTGAAAACGCACCGCAATTACCTCCGCGGAGACGGATAAAACAGATTTATAAAACCAGTAAAATAAAACTTAATTGATGACACAAAACGTACTAATTAATTGTTAAATAAATTAGTATTTTTTATTATGTTGCTTATAATTCTTGAGTCCGCTAAAGATTTTTTAGCGTTTTTTTCATTTTTAAGATTTATACCCCTTCTATATCCGCTTCTATGTTCGTCTATATCGTCTATATATATATCCGTTATTCCGTTGCCGCGTAATTGTGCTTGTGTGTATAGTCTGTTTATAGTTCTGTGGCGTACGCGCATATACTGGATTCAAAAAACAGAAAAGGTGCATAAAATGTTTTATGGTTCGAATAATCAAGTTTTGAATTGTTACAATCCTTTTGGACATATATAGATAAAAGAAAGTTATTTAGGTTTAATTACAATAGACACCTTTATTTAATAAGACAAATGGATTTACGCATAGGTTATGTAGACTTGTTGCGCATTTATATATATATATATATATATATACATACACATAATTGTCCAAATTATTATTAAAATATGAATTGTTTTGTCATTGAAATGATTAAATATTTTTATAATTCATAAATGTACGTAAGTAAATAGATTAAAAATATACGCGTAGTAAACCTGTCCTCTACAAGTATGTATATATATGTATATGTACATTGTCAGAATATTGCAACAAAATTGTAATCAAATAAACTTGTTTTTGAAAATTTCTTTTTTTAATTTTTCATTGGTTACACTGAGTTACAATTATTTATCGGTAAAACATGACGGATATATATTTTTATAGTCTCGATATGTCAGTATTTTTCAAATGAACAGTTTTATTAAGTACTTTTTCCTAATTTATTACCTTTGCCTGTTTTAAACGTCTGTTTAGTTCTGATAACATAAATAAACTTTTTAATTAAAGTCACCATATTACAGATTGCAGATATAGAGTTGCCTAAAGTTTGACAGTAACATTATGCCTGATATCAAAATAACGCCCCTTGGAGCAGGCCAAGATGTTGGCAGGAGCTGTATTCTTGTATCAATGGGTGGAAAAAACATAATGCTTGATTGTGGTATGCACATGGGCTTTAATGATGAAAGGAGATTTCCAGATTTCTCGTATATTACTCCGGAAGGACCAGCAACGAATTATATCGATGCCGTTATTATATCACATTTTCACCTCGATCATTGTGGTGCCTTACCTTATTTTACTGAAATGGTAACTTTTATAATGCATTTACATTTTTAATATACTTTACTTAAATACTAAGTATATTTATCAAATCCTTATATACGATTTATCAAATCTTTATTGACGGAAAGAACAAATTAATGAAAACATTTTTTAATAGGTAGGTTATACAGGTCCAATTTATATGACACATCCGACAAAAGCAATTGCCCCGATTCTTTTAGAGGATATGCGAAAAGTTTCAGTAGAGAGAAAAGGAGAAAGTAATTTCTTTACTTCACAAATGATTAAGGACTGTATGAAGAAAGTTATAGCCGTAACCCTTCACCAATCAGTTATGGTTGATCCTGATCTAGAAATTAAAGCTTACTATGCTGGACATGTACTTGGCGCAGCCATGTTTTGGGTTCGTGTGGGATCGCAAACTATTGTTTATACGGGTGACTACAATATGACTCCAGATCGACATTTAGGAGCAGCATGGATTGACAAATGCCGACCAGACGTACTCATCTCTGAATCAACCTATGCTACAACAATTAGGGATTCTAAAAGATGCAGAGAAAGGGATTTTTTGAAAAAGGTAAAAACTGTACAGTCTCTTCAAATCAAATATACTTTCAATAATTGACACGGTTATAATTTTCATATTCTGAATTACATAGGTTCATGAATGTATAGACCGAGGTGGCAAAGTACTGATTCCTGTCTTTGCTCTTGGTCGAGCTCAAGAACTTTGTATTCTCCTCGAAACATATTGGGAAAGAATGAATCTCAAAGTGCCAGTATACTTTGCACTTGGTTTAACGGAGAAGGCGAACAATTATTATAAAATGTTTATCACATGGACAAATCAAAAGATCAAAAAGACTTTTGTGCAGCGCAATATGTTCGACTTTAACCACATCAAACCTTTTGACAAATCATATATTGATAATCCAGGTGCCATGGTAGTTTTTGCTACTCCAGGAATGTTGCACGCCGGCCTTTCACTTCAAATTTTTAAAAAATGGGCACCTAACGAGTTAAACATGGTCATCATGCCAGGATTCTGCGTACAAGGTACGGTTGGCCACAAAGTTCTCAATGGCACGAAGCGGATTGAATTCGAAAACCGACAATTTGTTGAAGTAAAAATGGCAGTAGAATACTTGTCTTTCTCTGCTCACGCCGATGCTAAAGGTATTATGCAACTCATTCAATCTTCCGAACCGAAAAATGTGTTATTGGTTCATGGAGAATACGCAAAGATGGAATATCTGAAAGAAAAGATTAAGCAGGAGTTTGGAACAAATTGTTACAATCCAGCAAATGGAGAAACGTGCGTAATCACAACTACTTCGAAGGTTCCGGTAGACGCTTCATTAGCGTTACTTAAAGCAGAAGCTAAGCATTATTCTGCGCTTCCGCCAGATCCGAAACGACGAAGGTTATTGCACAGTGTTCTGATGTTACGCGAAGACGGAGTTTGCCTAATTGATACCGATGAAGTGAGTTTCTGCATTCGTTTTATGACGTCTGAAATTAGCTTATAAATAATATGTAGAGATAAAGTAATAATAATTATTATTATTAAGTGTAATTTAACATTTTCCATTTCAGGTGTCAAAAACTGCAGGTATAACGAAACACGTAGTCCGATTTACATCGACGATTCACGTACGAGATCCGAGTCCAGCACATTCGACGACAATGAAATTGTTACAACCTTTACAGGAACGACTGTTAGGTTGGACGGTACAGCTCACCGATGGCTCGATATCCGTTGAATCAGTTTTAGTGAAAGTGGAAGGCGACGAGGACGATCAAAAAAGTGTTTATGTTTCTTGGACAAATCAAGACGAGGACTTGGGAAGTTACATTCTTGGATTCTTACAAACAATGCTGAATTCGTGAATTTTATAGGTCTGTGATATATTTTGTAACTCATTACTTTTATGTATATAGACTGTAAATATTGCAAAGGTTTTATTTTTTATTTTAAGTATGTAATTGATTAAAGTAACGTCAAAGGAATGTATATGAATGTGTACTTACAATGCGTGCATACGATGTGTACAATGTCTCCTGTTGCTGATTATATATTTGATATAAGAAATACGATCCTAGCAGCATTTAGCATATGATGCGACTGTACTGTAACTGTGGATCAGCTCAAATTCAAGGAAAAAAGTGTACAAAGTTCGTGAGAATACCACGATCATTTATGGTTAAAATTTTAAATATAAATATATTAATGAAAGCGAGTTAAATTTAAAAATAAAATGGTGTTACGATTACTCTACTGGAACAGACAAGTACCTGGATAACCATTATCAAAACCTTACAAATTTAAAGGGAATCGCATTTCACTCATTGGAAAAATAAAAAATCAGTATTTTTATAATTTAAAAAAAAAAAAAACAATTATTTACCGCTTCTTCATACATAACATAAGACTACACTTATCACTAAAAGTTGTTTGAAATTGTTAAGTTTGCAACTTATTGTCAGTTATGCAAAATTATCGTAAACAATGCGAATAGAACTATTTACCTCGCTCAAAGTAAGTCTTTTGTGTTGTTGAATAAAAACTGTAAAATTATATTGAATTAGATATTTTACCTATTCGATGAAACTGTGCACTCTTTTTACTTTACTGAAGTGGAAGTCATGTTTTCTCCAAATTTAATTTTTAGATAATTGTTGCAAAGAATTAAATCGGAGTTAATATACTTGCAAATCGAACTGTCTTCGTTATGCAATGCAATTCCAAATGTATAACGTATACACTGCACAACAGTTATCAGCAAAATCATGCAGCAAATTGTCGTACAGCTATGGCACTTTAGAGGATTAGAAAAATATACTCCGAAAAGAGATGGACAAAGGCAGACTCCAAAACGATATAATAGGTTATGTGATTGTATTTGAACAAAGTATCCCGAGTAATTGCTTCGACCAATACCATAGGTTGGATCGAAGCATTGAATCCTAATCCTGATATTTCTAATCCTAAAAGTAAAAAAGTATTTATTCTGCAGCTGCGAATCCTTTTAAAACATTCCAAGTTACTCCATATACGACATATATCCAGATAGAAAATACTATAATTTAAGATTCTTATCAGCAATAAACCCACCTAAACACACCATCAAACTTACTTTACCGACGCAACCTTCCGAGTAAAAATCAAGGAAACTATTGCCAAATTAATCATTTTGCGACCAGAGACTTTTGTAAACCACAAGTTAAGTAAATGTTAACTCTTCGGACTCCAACTAGAGAATCCCGATTACACGAAAAAATACATGAACTAAATATAAAATAACAAACAATTTTCTCACAATATAATAAAGTCCGTTTATTTTTATCAAGCGTAAGTATTTTTTTATTTACTCAATTTGGAAGTGACGATTCTTAGTCATTGGATATGCCGGGTTATAAAGAATTTTCGTCAGTATGCTTTTCTTCATAATAAGGGGATTCAACAAACATTTTTAGATTACCATAAAAGTCCGTAAATCCTACATTTTTCTATACACAACTTTGTACACGTACAATCTTTCAAGAACTTAAACTATTCATTAAATGATCAAGGAAATGAAACCGATTAAAAGTTCATATAAAATTGTTTCAAAGTTCTTACGAAAATTGACGTAAAAACATCCAATTTGAAAAATATATCTTTGTACAAATACTTTTAAACATCTATAGAAAAGTTGAATCCTCTTAAGATAAGATAAAAATTTACAGTTATAAATTCGTTGTGATGCCTTTTAATAAATCACAAATGAACCTCTCAATGTCCCCTTTGTAAACATTTTAATAAAACTCTACAAGAGTCCTAAATAATATATCGATAGGACGTATTTCGTCGTAAAGAACGAATGGTTATCTGCTTTTATTTCACTCGCGTGAAGTTGATTTTTTTACTTCTCATGCCTTCAAAACAGTACTCGTTTATATTTACGTCGTCGAAATGACATACATCGAAGAGACTGCGATAAAAATTGAAGATGCAAGGAATAAAAATGAATGAACTCCAAAACACACCCGACGAACCCATACCACCCTCGAAGCGTTATTATTGTATAAAAATCGCGCGTGAATTTTTTTTAATCAAAAAATGAAAGAATTAAAAAATCAACTTCCTCATTGCATTTTCTGGACGTACGTTTTCAACGGACATTAAGAGGCTTGGTTCGGAGATGAAAGCTTCGTCGATGCGACGACATTGCCGAAAGAAGATAATCTCGTATATATACCCTCTGCCGATTTTATTGCACACGCGATGTCGGCGTCGGCCTGTGCCCATACCGAACCTTAACCTCACCGACATATTGAGTCGACTATATGTATTGAAACAACCAGCCTGCTCGCGATTTAACTGTCGCGCTACAATTCTCAATTCCGTATTTAAAATGATAAAAATCTATAGTATGTATATATAAAGTGCAAAAGAGGAGCAACGTGCGCTCGTTGAGAGATTGGAAGCCGCCCCGCGAAAACGAGAATGAATCTTTTTCATGCGTGTCGACCATGTCATCCGAATCCTTTCGCAAATTTCTTTTTTTATTCGCTCTCTCTCTCTCTCTCTCCCTCTCTTTCTCTTCTATATTTAACAACGAAAAATAATCTCTCCCTGAAAATGCGCAATGCGTTCGACACGTATAACAATCAACACGTATATACGCTTTACACCTCGTACGGTTTTTAGCCTTTTTATACGTCTACTATTACACACCAGTTTTCGGTATTTCATTTTTACTAACTACGTGTTTAATCGTGTATACTTCATCCACATAATAAAATATGATATTTGTATAATAAACATTATTCATAGTATTTCATTATTATATTAGTCTTCTCGTTAGCAGAGTCTGCTATTAGTCGTGTTTATACGGCATGATTGCGCATGCCACTCACACGTATCTTCGTCTCGCTGCAGTCGAAATCGCCTTCTGTCGCGCTTGATTAACGTATTTTGTTCTTGGAAGTTATTTTTTTCCGGAACCACCCTGAAAAATAATGTCGAATAGATTAATAATCGTCGTCCAGCTCGACAACGCCGATCTTTCAGCTCGAAACAATCGAAATTCATTCCTTGACTTGAGAAAAACAAAACAAAACAAAATTGATAATATGATATCGCAATACAATTAGAAATGCGATCAACAATTAAAACATAATAAATTTAATAGTCATTATTTCGACTGAAACATCGGCTGCTGGTACTGAAGCTCCGAATGTTGATAAAAAAATAAAACAAAAATCGGAGCCAACATTGAATTTGTACAACGTGACAGAAACACCAACTACATGTATAACTTACTTGACATATACACAATAATAATCAGTTTTTCAATAAAAATAAATAAAATGCTCCGATGCAACCATTACCAAATACAAATATAAATACAAATATAAAAAAAAGAAAGAAAGAAAGAAAAAAAAAATTAATCAAGCATGGCTAGCGCACAAACAACATATTACAAACAAAAATGTAGCTATACCATCACTAACAGTGGTACTATCGTAAAGTTTGGATTGTTCGCCATCACTAATGTTACCCATATATCCAAGAAAAATTATTATTGCCAATGCATAAACGACTGAACGTCGAGGAACTTTACAACCCAAACGTCACAATGCCATTATTGTTTGTTGGTATGCCCCTTGCACTTTACACGCCCTAAATATTCACTATATTCAGCGAGAAGTGTTAAATAGATATGATGAATTCAAGCATTATGTCAGTTAAGCGGAAAACTGATAAGAAATGTCTTAAAGAAATGCCAAAATTAAAAGTTACCATTTAACGGAAGAATATAATAAACGAAACGAATGTGGGATTCATGATTGGTAAATAATTTTGGAAAGCTTAATTAACGTAACAGGATATATCGACGTTAAGGGGGTTCTAAAGATATATATAGAACAGTTACTGATCTAACCTCAAAACAGGAAAGGTATAAAATAAAAAAAGGATTGAAATGGTTTTTCAATCCTTTTTTATTTATACTTTTTAACTTGCACTTTTCTACATTTTAGGTTAAGGTTAGGCTAAAGTAGAACAATTACCGACCTAACCTCAAAACAGGAAAAGTATGAATAAAGAAGGATTGAAACGTCTTTTAAAAATTCCGGCTTTGGAAGGGTGATTCTACATAACATATTCAATCCTGAAAAAAAATATCCCTGAAATTGGTTCAAAATTAAACGAGAATTATCCGAAATAAATTATTTTTGTTGCTGGTAAGAGAAAATGATTTATTTCGGATATTCCTCTCTTTATTTGCAATAAATGTAACTGATATTTTGTTGGTGATTGCATATGATGTGTAGAATCACCCTTTCAAAGCCCGAATTTTGGAAAAACGTTTCATTCCTTCTTTATTTATATACTTTTCCTGTTTTTAGGTTAGGTCGGTAAATGTTCTACTTTAGAACCACCTTAAGTCGGTAAATGCTCTACTTTTGAACCCCCTTAAACTCGTACCTTCACTTTAAACGAATTTTCCTCTGGATTTTCTTTGACAATTTTCAAACGAAAACACATTTTTTTTCTCGTAATTTTGTAAATTATGAAAATCACCGTGAAGCAGCAAGGTCAAAAAGAAGCTTCAACATTTCTTTAGGCTGTTATTCATATTTTACAAAATTCTACAAACAAGTTTTACTGAAAATTGCCAGTAAAGTCAGAACATAGTACATTACCTGACAAGGGTGTAAAGCGTACTTTTACGCACCAGTTAGGTAAACTATTTTTGTCTTTGGTTGATTAAAGGTAATGCTTAAAGTACTTGAAATCATCCGTGAAATAAACGGGTTATGCATGAATATTTAGGAACAATTAATTTAAGGTCGATGGACGTCGACTATACTACTAATACTTAATTGCTCCGAAATATTTATTTGAAAGCGGTCAAGAAAATAATTACTAATATGTATATGCAATTTTTTACTTTAAATGTGTCATCTTCCAGTAGTATGCATATAAGTTGACTTCATATAAGCACTAAAAACGGACATCATTAGTACTTTAAGCATCAATTTAAGGACACAATTACAAAATGTAAATTCGTCTAAAATTTCAGAACTCTTTTTACGTTAAGAACCTGTTAATTCCACGTGATGTGTGTGTGTGTGTCTTTTTCGAATACGTGTATCTTTGTGCCCTTTGTCCCAGTGTTTGTGCCAGCAAAGGTGTTGATTACTCCTATATAACTAATTTTTATTAGTTTCTAAATACTATATTATTATAGTATAAACCGCAAACTTCGAAACCCACTTCACCGTCCTCTTTCGCCTGAAGCTCTTATGGAAAGAAAAAAAAGTAATGTCTTTGACTCGTGTGTGTGTATATATATATACACACGATTTTTTACTTTTAAACTATAATTTGCAACACTACAAAATGGATCTAGTGCTTTGCCTGTGAAAAAATGTTATAAACCTCTCCGTCTAATAAGATGCACAATACTAAATGTTTTTAAACATGGCACTATCGTGGTAAAGCCACTCTCGTAATTTCTCTAACGAATCATAAATTATGTATCATTAACTAAAGAAATAAAAATTCGAAAAAAATGTAGTTATTGCATTAATTTTATCGATTATGTCCAAATAATGTTGATAAAACGTTTGAAATTTGTCAACCTAATAATAACAGAGGGGCCATCTTCCTTGGACATTTACGTGTATCTCCCTTCAACTTCAATATATCGAAACAAAAACGCATTCGTTTTGTCATTTTTTAATCCTTATGTTCCCCACTTTATAAATAAAAAATGTTACACTTGAATATATGCAAATCCATAAATAATAGAGTCTAAAAATTCACAATTTAAATATATTAGTCTTAATCATTTAGAAAGCATTTGAATACAAAAATGAGAAACTCTTAAAATTTTAAAATACAGACACTACATTTATAACTGGGAAGTAGTGAACTAAAAATATGCACAATAATATAAAAAATTTTCCTAAAAAGTGAAATACGCTAAAAGTACCCAAGCTATAAAATATCGCATTGTTTAACAAGAAGATAAGCAATAAAATCATGTTTCATAATCTAAAACTGGACAAAATCGAAAAACACGATATGTATTTCCATATGTATACAAAATCAAGGAAACCACAGGGTAAAACAAGTAATAAATAAATTGTACACATGAAAATCTTAAAGAAAACAAAAAACTGGTGTCATCGAGGAGTAAGGAATCTCGTCACGATGCAACTGGAATAAAAGACACCACACACGACAGCGTGATAATCCACGATATAATAAATATCGAATTGTCACAAAACAAGGAAATACATATAGTAGAAAAAAAAGCTTTGAATATGAGGAAAAATGATACGTACATTGATGTCAATTAAAGTGTGAACAAAAAAAAAAAAAAATAGAAACACAACATTGAAATTCTTGAAAATGTTGAAAATGTTTAACAGATAAGCAGATACTATATAGGTTTTTCGTCAAATTTTTTGAATTTTTTCATACATTGTGATACCGTGCGACAGTATGCAAAAAGAAACATGAACGAGTTTGTAAATATACGATAAAAATTTGAGAGTGGCTTAAAAAACCCCAAGTAGATCCATAAACACCTTGATGAATAAAAAAAAGCTGATTCTTATGTGTAAACTCGCCAGAAGGTGAGTGAAATTTTACAAATGAATGATACCCAATGACTCATGTGAATGCAAATAAAAGGCACGAGGTTTACAACAAAAACGTGAGATGTAAGATAATAAAGATCAAATGAAAACTGCTGCTAAATGCCTGGCATCGACCATTTTCTTTTATGACGATAAAGGCAACAGCTAACATTTTCAGCAGCACATTTTGTCGTTGCGTACCTGCAAATCTGCGCCTCTTAGCCATGGGTTTCATAGTGGACTGTCGGAACAATCAAAACACAATAGTCACGTTATTGCTCTAACCGCAATGAGATTAAACATGATGAGAACCTACTTTTTACGATGGTTTTACTGATGTTTATGCGTGTTATTCTCTAAAGTGTGATATAATCGATAAACATAGTCATTAACTACAAACCCTGACCACCAGTATTGTCCGTAAGTTGTCGACTCTATCAAGTTTTTCTGTACGTCAAAATGTCAAACATTTAATATAGGAAATAATAAACTTCTTCCTTTAAAAATACAAGTATTTGCTGTCAATCAAGTCAGTGTTTACGTAAGGACTATGAATATTGACAAGACAATGTTACCTTAATTTGTGTTCCCCCTCAAAATGTGTTTTATTTTTATGTTTATTTATTTATTATTATTATTATTATTTTTTTATTTGTTTACTAACTAATAATTAAGCTCTGAAACTTGAAAAGGCATTAGTGGATTTCCCAACTCTTTTAATTGTAATCAATTACACCTTTACCACCTGCACAAATCCGGTTAATTTACCCAGCACCATGAAGGAACTTGTTTTTTTCGATAAAATGAAAATAGTTTTTGCAGAGCAAACACTGGGAAAAAGGGAGAGTATTTACGATGCCAATGTTTCAACGCAAATAAAACATTTCTTCATACCTAATTCAACACGAGTTCGTTATTAATAAGGTAGGGCGTGTGAAAGCTAATTAACTGCTCAAATAATAGATTTTCTGTGGAATGGATGCCAAAAGTAATAAAAAGTGTTAAAAAAAAAAAAACATACCTTCACAAACTACAAAAAATAACATCACTACGTATATAGTAAATCTATTTTTGATCAATGAAACAAATTTCTTTTTTATATTATTACGAGAAAAAAAAAAACTTAAATGAAAAAGAGTTTGTATTGTTGATAAAAATCAACTTCTGATCTGTTTTGGTTCATCGACAAAAAAAAATTACTGCACAATTTAAAACGTGCACCCGCCAGAGCGGTAATGTATAGAAAGTCTATAAGAGCGTACGGCCACAAAATGCAAAATTTAAGGACCATCTACGTGTACTGTCGACAATGTTTTAACAATAAAGGTACGTCCACCAAATACCGACAGGACGAATTTACGACAGCAAGAAAATAAATCTAAATATATTACGTCAAATACCCGCAATGGCCGATTCTCACAGTAAGCTCAATTTTGGTCGCTTTTTATCTTGCACTATTGTTATGATAAAACAAGATGGAAACTCTTTAACTCGATATTCCAGGACTGCAACCATACTAGTTGGAATACGACAAATGTGTCAAGTTTTCATTTATATATAAACTAACGATATACAATAAATACAAAATTCAAAAATAATAAAGACATATACATTTTAAAGCATAGGGTTTATTTGAAAAATGTATATCGCAATGGGTTAAGTGAATTTTTGTAGGTGGATCGTATATTAATAGCTTGGTATCCTTGATCGAATGATTGTTACTTTCATATAGTAATTACGCAATCTTACTTAGATTCCTTACGATGATACAAATAAATCTATTATGTACGATTACTCGTGACCAAAAGAGAGCTGTCAATGAGCACCAATGAGGTATATTGACGGAAGAAACTAGAGTCGACTCGGGTGCAGAAACAGGTGTACCGGACCCATTCAAATTTCTCATGTCTTGCTAGATTTGCGGTGTAATGTTTACCTTCCTCTTTTTCTTGTGCTTTTTATGCTTCTGGCCGTTCAAGGGATTCGAGTTAGCCTTGATCTTGTTATCTGTTGTGTGACATGTATCGGAAGTGATTTTTGAGGTAAGGGAGCTGGTGTCGACCTCGACCGAATCGTCGGTCTCGTTAACTGAGCAGTTTTCGAGCTCTGTGTTCTTGAGGAGGGTGTTTTCTAAGTCGGCAATCATTGATTGCGATCCTACCATTGGCTGCGTATTATCGAGGTAAATGATTAAGCGTTTTAATTGATGTAGTACAGAATTAGTTTCTAATTTTTTGTTCAATGTATTAGTCTCATAAGCAGTAACGCTAGAGCACATTACACAGTTGCTGTCTTTCACGTGATTATGAAGCATCACGCCAAAAAAGCGTCTGTATTAATGTCGCGTTAAAACTACCAGCATATTAGGATGAGGAAGAGTACAGCGATCGATCCAATCCAATTTCTCTCTCTCTCTCTCTCTCTCTCTCTCTATCTCTAAGCGCCTTTCGGTTATATTAGTTCCTTTATGATATATTATGGCGCGAGTTTCATGCATTATTAGCTGTTTAGATGATTTTATGTTAAAAGCAAATTTCATCGGATGGCTTATGAGCACAACTGTATTCTGTATGTACGACATGATGAAGAGTTACGATATTTGTTTAGGGACACTAACCTCGGATTTCGAAGAATCGGTGGCTGCTGGTGGGCCGTTCAATGTTGATTGCTGGGAACCGCTGCTAACACCGCACATGTCGCTCTGGGTATAACCAAACCGAAATGGATGTTAATATTTTATCGAAGGAAATTGTCGAAGAAATAATATTTTACATAAAGGATGATACGAAGTGAAAGATTATACCTTGAGTTGCGACATTTCCTGTTGCAATTGCGAGACAATCTTTTTCTCGTGCGCCAAGTTTGTCTCGCTGATTTCAACAAGATCGCGTAGCTTCGTAACCTCCGCGTCTAACGTAGCTCGTTTGCTACATTCAATCTGCAATTCCTCCGATAGTCTAGACTTTTCCTGTTTTTTGGACGACAAGTGAAAATAGATTGTCGAATAAAGTTTTTTTATTCTAATCACTGTATCACTGTAGCTCTAATCAAATTAATAAAGATAGATAGATAGATTGTCGAATAAAAGTGTGTAAATAATTTGTACGAATAATTGCAAGTGCAAAAGTTAAAAGACAATATCAAAGGAGAACTCGCTTTAAGAAATTGTAAAACGCGAATGAATTAATGTTTAAAATGCTTTTTTGACTGCATATTATTGGCTTAGTAATTTTATCATTACCTCAGTTAATTGCTCAACAGCAGCAAACATCGCAGCTCGATCTCGCGACTCGTTCAACTTCTTCTCCTCTTGGGTTTCCGATAACCTCAGTTCCAGCTCGGTTATTTTCTGCTGGAGCTAGAGAATAAACAAAGACTTTTAGGTTACACAAATCTTAAAATTGTGGAAGACACAATAAAAACTTCCTGAACCCTTAATTAAAAAATAAAGTCTCTCTCTGTGACTAAAATACATCGAACTGAAGTAATGACAAAGTGCGAACAAATCAGCGTTTCATTGTTATTAAATAACAAACAAAAAAATGTAGCAAGCAAAAATGCGTGCGTCAGTAACTGTTTGATTTCTATTTGTTTATTCTGGTTTTCTAAATGTAAAATGGAATTTTACTTATGGGAACAGTGATATGTCTTTCAATGTGTGTATTTCATGTATTCGTCTCTTGTAGTGGCAGACAATATTGCAAGGGGTTTTAATTTTAATTATAAATATGCATGAGAATCGAAACTGAATAATCAAGTAAAAATAGTGCAAAACACGAGACGTTTCCTCAATGCAAATGAAAAGCCGCAAAGAGCATTTATTCAAAAACGAACAAAAAAAAAAACATTTTAATTAAAAAAACCATAAAGTTGTTTTAAATGCAAAGCTCTAATTCCGCTGTACAAGATAAGGAAACTAAAACTGCTGTTCTGCTATTTTACATGTACAAAAAAAAAGTATTGCTTGGAAATAAGCAAAAAATTACTCCAAAATGCAGTTATAAAGTGCTCATTTGATAATTTATCTGGAAGAAGCTCAATTTAAAATTGTTTTTAAAAAATTGTCAGTGAAACCGATTGGGAACTGAATTAAAACTTTCTAAAACAGGGAAATGTTTTCAAGTGTTCGAGACGTATTACCCATCGGAGGTAACTTGCCAATTTGGCTTTTAGAAACTCCTCGATAAGTGAATTTGAGTTATAGCTATGTTACTGAATTTTGATGTTGGTGTGGTGGCTGATGATGAAGCGGTGCACTCTGACAAATGTGTGACCTCTATAAAGCATTAAAGTGAGAAAGTCGAACGTATTTGAGAATTTCTACCAAAATTACGGTTTTAAACCAAGAAACGAAAAAAATGTCGATGCAGTTGCGAATTCGACTTTGTCACTATTTTTATGATCCAGTGCTGAATCCGCGGCGTGATAAGCGAGTGCACCCACAAACTGCCACTTACACCGTTATCAAACCCCAAAACGATTGCGCTTACGTTTTTTTTATTAACTAGTATATACATCGACTATTGCGTGACTTATGCGCTCGTGCTACGAATAATTAAACTCGTTCATTACTGCTTTATCACTGAAAATTACACAAACATAGGTTTCAAAGATTGTTTAATTTGCGTGTCCTCGCAATCCTTATAAATTGTCGCGGCAGTTTCAGTTTTTACATCGGTTAAGCTCTTAACATTATTTCATACGTATGGCTTGTCATTCTCTTTTGTAGAAGGGCAATCAGGCCCGTTTATACTATGAAATAAATAAATAATTGATTTTTCATTCGAAATAATTTACCTTATCGTTCACAGTTATGCTTTCCCGAAGACCCGTAACTTCTACCCTAAGATTGGCGACTTCAGTTTCCTTTTGACGAAGCTGGGCTTGCCACCGTATTTCTTCCGATTCTATGTGACTTTGCAATTTGTTCAACATACCCTCCTGTAAAATAAATCGCTTTTTTATTCGTATACCTAAATTGTTAGTGCATACTTAATGCAAATTTTATAGGAATATGATATTGTATCATAAAGGCAAGTCTCAATCTCTTTGTTGACTGGAGAGTCCATATTATTATTATCTATCCGTCAACTTTCTTAAAACTTGCACTTAAACTCAATCAAGAGATTCATTAGCGCTTTTGATTTCGATGATCTTTTTACGTACATAAATATATACACTAAATAAATGTGATAAGTTATTCGGATAATTTCATCAATTAAAAATATGTACCGTTTCGTAAATAATTTTCTTGTAATGCAACACCATATCCTGTAAATCCTTGTTCAACTTTTCGAGTTCCGGATTTACACTGTTATCCTTATCTTGGTCTTTTTTCAAGTCATTGAGAGTGGTATGCACCCTACTTTCGAAAGCCTTCATCCACTGATCGTGAGATTTCTCGGAGACTTCAATTTCTGGGAATATCCTTTGCAATAAAGCTTTGGTCGCTTCTTGCTCTTGAAGCTTGAGTTTCTGCACCTCATCCTGAGAACGAAATATTGTATTATTATATGTTACACTATCGTAACATCAAAAAAAAAAAAAAAAAAAAAAAAATCGGATGTATACGTAGATCTGAACGTATCAACATATCCATACGCGAATACATCGATACGTACATTCGATAAACAGTAATTGTGATTTATCTTGATCATCGACATTTCGGACATTATTCCTGCGTTAAAACGTTAAAATTTACGTAACATTCCAACTACAATGATAAAAAGCTTGTTATGCAATGTGAATTCAGCGTTGATGTGATTTTTTTTAAATTTATGAATGCTACGTTAAAACCGAACTTATTTTCTCTTTGATGCCAGGTGTTAATCAACGATAAATGGATGATGAAAAAAATTACGTAGTAGGACTGCGCACTCATGAAGCTCGACAGATAAATGAAGAGAAGAAAACATATAAAGAAAAACTTGGTCACCAAACTTACAGCGGCACTTTTCTCGGTATTATGCTTAGCGCGATTCTCAGCTGCCGAAAGAGCTTCCATCATTTTCCAATTCTTTGTACGTAAATCCTGCAGTCGGGAAAAGGCCAAATGAAAATGAAAATAACCTCATTTTACTGAATTTTTTTTTGTTTTTTATATTAATCTTTTGTGCAATTTAAAAAAAAAAATAAAAAAATACCATAGCATCTTGGGCACTTTTTTTAAATAGCTTCGAGAATGAGTGATTTCAAAACGGACACGCCTTGTAACTTTTATTTCTATTTCGTATAGCGACTCGATGAACTTATTTATTCTCCTTGTAAAGTGATGGAAGCAATTTAAAGCCACACCTCGCGCGAAGTTCAATAAATAGTAGTACCGACAACTTACGTTATTCTTTGAGCGTTGCGCTTTCAGGTCGTCCTCTAACCGCAGGGCGAGAGTATTGTGTTTGTTAACGTCACTCGTGAGCGCCTCAACTTGAGCGCTAAGTTGACTAAGTTGGGAGTCTTTGTTCGTCAGTTCTACTTTCAAAGCGGATAATTGGTCTTCTTTTTGTGCTAATCTATAAAGAAAACCATATTTAAAAATAATTAATATTAATTTTTGAATAAATTACATATTCATATATAAATATGTATATGTATATTTTGACTGATGCGAATTCATCGCTAATTTCGTTTTATTATTTCTAGACAATGATGTAGATGGCTGCGGAAAGTTGGCTTGTCGACCGGCATGCGAAGCATTTCCTTTCGCAGTCGTATTTTACATTGTTTACGTTGCAAGAGAACGCTTTGTCGAATAAAAAAATCACTTCCACGAAAATAAGATTATATTTATACTCACAAGTTATTGTGTTCTAGAAGTTGAATACTATTTTTCTGTGCTTTTTCTTCAATTCCATTTTCACGACTTTCCACGCGTTCCTTGAGTTGCGAGGCCATCGATTCGTTCTTATCCCGCAGCTGTTTGAGTTCTTTTTCAAGTTCACCCAAAGTTTCCGCCTGAAAAAATTTTTCTTTATTCGAAATGAAGATAAAAGGTCGCATTTATAGTGCCGAATTATTTTAACTTCGTACGCTACACTAAACGAAATAGAAGACTGAAAACGCATACCTTATTATAAAGGTCGTCTTTGAGATATTGGATCTCTACAAGAGACTCCTCGTGGCCTTCAAGCATTTCCTGTGCGCCGACCAGCTCGGCGTGGTACTGGTTCAAGTTTTCTTGTGCGACTTTGTTGTTTTCTAGCGACTTGGCAAGTTCCGCCTTGACTTGCGCCAGTTCGTTCCGGCTTTCCGTCAGGTCGGCATTAAACTTGTTCGCCTCCGCCTGATACGTCCTGGCCACGTCTTGCTTATGGCTAAGCTCGGCGAGTGCGTTTTTCAATTGTTCCTCTTTATTGTTAAGTGCGGCTTTCAGCGTCGTAATTTCAGCGACCTCAGATTTGGCCTCGTTTTGCGACGCGGAGAGTTCGGACTTGAGCTTCATTAATTCGGATTGCGCTTTGTTCAACTCCGACTTTAAGGAAGCGGATTCACTGGCTTCGGTCTTTGCTACATTCAGTTCGGATTGCAGAGCGTTCACTTGCTTTTGCAATTCTTGCTCGTGTCGGTGCATATTTTTTATTCTATGGTCCATATCGTTTTGCGCGTGGTGAGATTCCTATAAAATTAAAGGCCAAATTGACGTTAATTTATTTATTTTATCATTTATTTATTTACGTGACTTAAATGTGGGCAAATTCAAAGAACTTTTAATTTATTTTTGTTACATAGCCATATATGAAGCGATGTATTTAATTACTTACATAAGTAGCAAGTTAAGTTAAAGGTAATTAACGTAAAAGTCAACTTCGTTAAGTTATAACATTCGCTAAATAACAGTTGACCCAGAAGAAAACTTTTATGTTTTGACTCGATCAACTTTACTAAATTTTAAGTTAAACGTAACTTTAACTTTCAAGTTTATTAAGTTGAAAACAATTTTAACTGTTCGCCGAAGTTAACTTTAACGAGTTAAGAGTTCAGTGATCGACTTGAGATTAATTACCTATAGCTTTTAACATTTAATAGGGAAAAGATCAATACAAGAAATAGAGTTAACATTAGGTACAAAAGTTAAGAATGAAAGGATTAAATTTGAAAGTTAATAACAATCGCAGGCCAGTTCAAATTTTAAAAATGAAACGAAAAAAGTAACTGTAAAGAAAGTACATTGATTATTACGAAAAAACCAAGCACAACTCATTTTTTTTTTTTAGTAAATTCTTGTCGTTGAGTATGTATGTGGTTCTCCAACGTGGAATCTCTCCAAGAACGACATTTCACTTTTTTTTTTTCACAAAAAAAAATGGAAGAAATGCCGAAAAATTCAATCGTTCGGTGACTTTACTTACTTCGAGCTGCCGGTGCAAATCCTGAATAAGATCGTTGGCTTCCTTGTAATGGTGCATCTGATTCTCGGCTTGCATGAGCTCGTCCTGCATGTGGCCGATCTGTTGCCTCAGCATGTCGATCTCGGCGGTGCTGGACTCGACGGTCACCTGCAGCTCTTGCGTGACCGACATATGGGCGTTCTGCAGATCCTGGACTTCGGCGTGCTTCTGGGTCAACTGGCCTTTAAGCGCGTTCTCGTTGTCGCGCATTTGAGCGAATTGCGCCTCCAGTTGCTTGCGCTGCGCCAAAAGTTCCTGCTGCATCTGGCCGTGGCTCTGGCCCTGATCCTCCTGCAACTTGTGGATAAAAGCAGCGTCCTCCTTGATCTTCGCCTGGAGCTGCTCGATCTGGCCGACGTAGCCCTGCTTCTCGGCCGCGTGGCTCACGAGGATGTGCTGGATGCGCGTCTGCAGGGTCTGCACTTCCGTGACCTTCGCATTCATGGTCTCCTCCATCTGTCGAATGGCAGACGAGTGCCGGGACTTGTCGGCGTTCAATTCGGCGCGCAATTCTTTCAATTTCGTTTGGAAAGCGATGCTCGCCTCGTGCTCGTCGGTGAGCGCCTTCTCCTTTTCGGCGAGCTGCTTCTTCAGTTTGATCACCGGGTCGGCGCGACCCTCGGTCCATTCCGAATGCTCGAGCGGATTGTCCATCTGCTTGTTCAAAAGCTGATCGATGAGAATCTGGATCTCCGAGCGGCTCAATTCCGCCTTTTGCACGAGAGGCATCAGCAACGACACGTTCACTCCGTCTCTCTCGCCACCTGTTGAAAATGAATCGTTTTAATATAAAGACGTCTTAAAATGGCAAATACTCTTAAACATTGATGATCGCGAGGGCAATGACGCAGGAAAATTGCAGAAAACCTATGACTATAACGTAAGCGATCAACGTTTCTTTTCTTTTTTTTTGGGCCGAATTTGAATAGAATTTTTATGAAATTTTCTATCAGGTAGAAATACGAAAGAACAATTGATCCTTCATATTGGATCCGCCATTTTGAATTTCGTAGCTTCGCCATTTCGCAAATAAGGAAAAATATATATTTAGTATGTACCTAACTTATTTCGAAAAATGATTTTCTGAATTGAAAATGGCGGACGATTTTTTTTTTTTTACATCGTTCGATTATTTTATAACATTCAATATAATATGTCGACTTATGATCTCCGAAGTCATTTTTAAGACGTCGGAATGGTAATTGTATTTCACTTTCAGTTCGACTATTAATTTCGATCATTTATTTATTAGACGATACTATATAGAACGATTGTTTCGTAAACATAAAAGGTGAGGTTAAATTCAATGTCAAAATTCAATTTTGAAATTCTCCTTGTTCTCACTGTTTTACCGCGACAATAATTTCACTCTTTCTCAGGTTTCCATTTGCTACATTTTACTCTCTTTAAAGTGAAAATCGCTTAATTTTCAGTGAAACTCGCTCATCAAAAGTGAAAATATAAAATCACCGCGGGTGAAAGTCAAAACGTCAAAGAAAGAAGCACGAATTAAAAAAAAAAGTCATTATAGGTAAAGCACGTGCCAGAAAAGTACAAATTTACGGTAAACGGTCAGGAAGGGACAAAAATGCTGGTACCCCAATATTGGAGCCGCCATTTTGAATGTCGAAAATCTGGTCACGGATTCGCGTTAGATTATAGATTAAAGAAAGAGAGAGAGAATCACGAATAAAAAAAGAAGTCATTACAGTTAAAGCACGTGCCAGAAAAGTACAAACCTACGGTAAACGGTCAGGAAGAGACAAAAATGCTGGTACCTCAATATTGGAGCCGCCATTTTGAATGTCGAAAATCTGATAACGGATTCGTGAATATAAGGAGGTACCTCAAAGAAAAAAAAAACCGATTATCGAATCTCGTGTTAGTCGAGTTGAGGTTTTGGATTTCGGTCCGCCATATTGAATTTCAAAAATCGGCGACTCCGAAAAAAAACATAATCGGGATAAAAGGGATAATTCGTGTAATGCAGCGTTAAGGTGGTTCTAAAGTAGAACAGTTACCGACCGAGCTTTCCAACAATAAAAGTACGAATAAAAAGTGTTTGAAACATTTTTTCAAAATTTGGGCTTTGGAAGGGTGATTCTACATAACATATACAATTATAAAACAAAATATCGCTGAGATTGGTTCAAAATTAAACGAGAATTATCCGAAATAAATTTTTTTTGTTGCTGGTATAAACAGAAAATAATTTATTTCAGATTTTGCGCTTTTAATTGGGAATCAATGTCATAGATATTTTGTCAGGGATTGTATATGATGTGTAGAATCACCCTTCCAAAGCCCGAATTTTGAAAAAATGTTTCAATCCTATTTTATTTATACTTTTCCTGCTTTGAGGTTAGGTCGATAACTGTTCTACTTTAGAACCCTCTTAAATGCGTATCGAGACATTAACGTTCAACAAGGGCTAATTAAAATTTATAATGATAACAATGATTTTTAGGTAACTTTAGATTTTCTACGAAAATTGATTTGTAAAAAAATATTTTCTTACAAATTTTTCGAAAACTGGTCCATTTTTAAAGATTCGCGCGCGCGCGCGCACACACACACACACACACACACACACACACACAACGTGTATAAATTACTTTCAGGTCACAATCTTTTGAATTTGGGGAATTTTTAAACTAATAAACAAATTTTCGTTATCGCCAACAACGATACTCCGTTATCGCCGCTTTATCTTAAATAAATAAGCGAATGCGACTTCTGATAGAAAAACAAAAATAACTCGCAAAAAAAAAAAGCACATCGTTACATCGACTGATTAAATCGTCTTTAAATATATAGGGAAATGATTTAGAATGCCAATAATTACTTATTTACGGGCGCTAATAGCCTCTTCGCTCGGCAGGAGTAAACGTAACGAGATAACGCCTGAGAATCAATATTTGTTGAATAATTCAAGTAACAACCAAAGCCATTGTTAACACGTCTAAATAACGTAAATAAATAATAAAAACGAAATTAATGAAAGTATATATACTATTGCGAATGTCGTAAAAACACCCGTCTATCGCGAACACCGAATAATATATATATACATTAATAATATATATATATATATATAGATTAATTTCATTTTTCCGTTTTATACATTATAGACTGATAAAAATTATTTTCGTTAATTAGGACGGGGATGGTGATTATCGTTTCGACAGAATTCTGCCACGTTTCATTAATGATCGCCCGCGAGGAATCACGACTCAATTTTAAAAGTAAAAAATGTGCTCAAACTTCGGGGAAAATTCTTCGCTCCAAAAAGCCGACCTATTTCAAGAACCTTTCAAATGTAGTACCACTATATAACATCACCTAATTACGATAAACCTTTCAACTCGATAAAAAAAAAAAAAAAAAAAAAAAAAAAAAAATAGGAATAACAACACATGTTATATTCCAGGAAACGAATCTGCGGGGAGACATCTGGAAAGTAAAATTCGACATCCCTTCAAAATCGAACCTTATCTATACAATATCTATATATATATATATATATAAAGATTCTGATGGAGGAGCGCATTTTAAAAAGCGCAAATGCAAGATCGTTATCTAATCGCGATTCTGCCGTGAAATTCGTGCAAAGGTCGCATTTAAATGTGCATATATATACGTAATTCGTGGGAAAGCTGTGCCTAATATAGAAGCAGCCTTGGATGGTAACTGGTCGGACAATGACCCAAGTGTTTGGGGGAAGGGGAACCGATTCCACCTCAGCCGCATTCCGATGCTCTTCATAGTAGGTGTATCATTTTGACCTGATGGGCAAATTCCTCCTGAAACCCACTCCTTCACTTTTCCACTTCTTGTTTTTTTCTCTCTCTCTCTCTTTTTTTTAAGCAAACCCCGAGCGAAAGGTCAATCAGCGTGAAAATTGAAGATCGCTTTTACAGAAAATTAATTAATCAAGTACATTTGATGTTTTTTTGGTTATTTGCTCTTTTTCCCCCTTTCTTTTTAATAATATTTTTATTCTATTTAATCATTTTGTTTTTCAAATTGAATGTTTTGTTTTGTTTAGTTTTGTTTTGTTTTTCACGCAAATCGATGACAATCTTTACGAGCGCGTAAAGCAATTTCTTCATGCGACCGTCCGATTAATCTGTAAAATATTGCTGACTTTGAAATTTCACGGTATATCGATTTTGATGATCGATAAAAGACGTATAGCGGCGAGTATCGCAGTTTAGTTT
This sequence comes from Trichopria nigra, assembly GCA_030522945.1. Taxonomy (NCBI): domain Eukaryota; kingdom Metazoa; phylum Arthropoda; class Insecta; order Hymenoptera; family Diapriidae; genus Trichopria; species Trichopria nigra. The sequence continues at coordinate 5,067 of JAPYZR010000568.1, read as the reverse complement.
ATATTGACGGCAGTTATATAAGGTCGCCTCCTGGATCAATTTTCCTCTCTGAATTATGAAGAGACGGATATTGATTTCTTCTCTTACGGGGAAGAAGCGTTATGAGTCGCTATGCTTTCCACGTTATCGGGTTCAAGATATGCGAGGTCATGTAGCGAAAGGAGCGGCGCGCCGCGTAACATCATGTATACACGTGGCATTAAGAAAAAAAAAAAAAAAGGAAAAAAACTCGGCCCAGGCCTTTTAATCTTTCAAAGCGCCGGTTGAGAGATAATATTTGATAAATCGGCGCTTATTTCGTTTATGCCGTATAGAGTTTAGATTCTGGATGTTCCTTATCGCGCGCGGCCTCCGAACTATATAGTGCATCGCCAAAACAACTTGCGAATTTCACTTTCGACGGAGCCGAGTTTCGCAATGGAAGAGAGGAACATTCCCACTTACCGATCTGGGCGAGGATATCCATCTTCTTCTTCGACTTTTTCGATTCCTTGTTCGCTGGAGGCTGCTGCTGCTGCACAGGGGCTGCGGTCTCCTTCACGATCTCTTTCGTTTCCTTGACGATGATCTCCTTCGGTTGTTCCTTGGCTTCTTTCACGACAGCCTGCTGCTGAGTCGCAGAACTGCCGGCCTCTTTCTTCTCTTCTTTTTGCTCATCCTTCTTCTTGTTGGCGGATTCTTTGACATGCTTCTTATTCTTCGTTGGGGTGTCTTTCGGTGACTTGTTCACAGATGATTCGGAGTGACTCACATGCTGAAGATTCTCCTTCTATTAAAGAAAGAAAAACATTTATTTGATTTTTCATCAAACGCAATAAGTATTACTATTAATATAACGTAAACATTGGACCTCAAAATTAGTCGTAAATTGTTATAAATTAAAGTTGAATAATAAGTGATACCGGCATCATGCACCTTGATGGAAATATGACTAAGTGATTGATTAAAACCAATGTAATGTTATTAGTGGTAGATATTAGTGAACAATAGTGACGAGGTAGAAGTAAGGATCATGCAAAACATACTGGGAATATCGTCTCAGCTGTAGGAACTCACACTGTGACTTCGAATTAGTTCGAGATCATCCTTAGGTTGAATGACATCAAAGTGATTGCCGTCTGATGGTAGAGGCTGGGAAGGGCTTAATTCGGTGACAATGACCACAGGTTCGTCCTTATTGACAAGAATCGGCTTTATCTTTTCAGCCTTACCTCTCTTCTTATTTCCTTTGACACTTTCCTACATTTCCATCAAGGACAAATAAAGTATAGGAATAAAATAACCCAGCGTTAAAAGCCCTGTATTTAAATTATTGTTAACATCGAGTGCAAAGTTCTTATTCGAACATGTCAGTCAATATTTTAAACGACTAAGCAAAAAGCACATTGTAAATATGGAATTCAATCAAAGAATCAAAAATATCAAGGAAAAAATATTACGGTAGAAATATTATAGCAGGGAAATTAAAATTAAAGTTAGTTCAAAAAGTATTCAAGATCTGTAAATATAACTGGCTTGGAAACCCCGATAACTTCATAAACATTTTTGTTATGATTCCTTGATAAACTCACATAAATATAAAATCAAGCACGGAATTCCTTTTATGTTTTTTAGAAAGTAAAGAATAGTTAACAAAGCTTTTAAATAACAATAATTTAAGCCTAGAATATATTAATATCTTCACCGCATAGATTTGTTTTTGGCTTCTTGACAAGAAATTGTACCTGAAATCGGTAAATCCAAATAGTCAAAACTATACAATTGCTATTAAAAGTAATTTTAAAATTGAATAACAATACCAAGGCATACTAGTCGTCTAAGTTAAAAATTTAAAAGTCAACATCGAAAAGGTTTAATTAACCTTACTTTTTTTAGTATATTTACGGTAAATTTTGACAAGTGATCAGACACTCGAGTTTCTTAGGTTGCCATAGTTTCTACATCACAGTAGTATTCAGCAATGTTTGGACAAATGAATATATCTTTCAGGTAACAATGCTTCTCAAAGACCATTATTAGTTTTCAAGCAATAATATATGCTAAAGGTCAAAGTACAAATCTGTAGCATGGTAGTATTAGATTCGGAATAAGGTTCGGTATAATCTGCGGGCTTTTCAAAAAAATCTAAAACACACGGCGTACATCAGAGACCCTTAGCAAGACATGCAGAGTAATATTAAATATCTATGTTAGTAAAAAATAGATAAAAACCAGAGATAGAACGGTTAACCCCACAAATACTCCAAAATTCCTAAGGATTACTCCAAAATTAAAATTATAAAAAAAAAGATAAAATAAGTACGAAACAGAGCAGATCCTTACATGTGCAGCAGGCTCTGTTGGCAGAATTTGGGGATTTTCTTCGAATTGGACATGATCAGATTTGTCATCCTTTTCCTCCTTTTCTTCCTTCTTTTCTTCTTTCTTTTCTTTAGCTTTCTTTCCAGATTTGTGTTTATGCTTTTTTTCTTTAATTCTTTCTTTTTTACCTGTAAAACATTAGAAAAAGTCACCACTAGATATCTTCTCGGAGAAATCGTTTTAACTTTCTGAACATTTTGTTTTACCAAGTAAGAGATCGTCAGGGAATTTCCGTTGTTCGGCTATTGCATCTTCGTAAGATCTTTCCTGCATCGCAAACATTGACGCTATACCGAAGACAATTGCAGTTGCAACGGCAATTCCGATATACATCAATCCTGATTGGACATCCATCTTTCACCTTTGACTTTCGTCTCTGTACAGATGAAATGGTACTTAATCAAATGTTGTTTCAATTTTGTCACGTCGAATCTAACATGCTGGATGGGGATGAATTAAAGAAGACATTAAAAGGGAAAAAATTAAAAGCTAGAACTTGGAGCTACGAGTGATATTAGCATTAAAGGTATTTGGGAACGAATTAATTATTCGAGTGATTCATCGACAAAAAAAAAAAGGGAAAATTGACTTAAAAAAAGGAAAGTACAGAGAGAGGCAGTAGAATAACACAAGGTAAAAGTACCGAAAGAAATGTGCGGGCTTTTCCCGACTCCGAAATCCGCCGGGCGTGCTACAAGACCGGTGTACGAATCAAAAGGAAGGCGTGACAGAAAATGCCGTTATCAAAATCAAATACCGACTGACCCGAGATTTCACCGCCGACCGGCGAAAGCTCCGTTCCACGTTGCACGATTTGATAAGGACGAAAATACGGAGCAAGACACAGAGTGGCGAATATAGAGGAGAGAAAGAGACGGACAAGAAATGAGGATAAAATTAGGGAAAGGAGACGAGTTTCTCGATCTCACCCGGAGATTGGGTGCTCCGGCTCTCTATATAATAAGAGGAATCTACCTGTGCGGTGTCTATCGCGGGCGCGCACTCACACTTTTGCACTCAGTGTTTTGTTTTTCACGTGAATCGGCACCTCAGATGCGTGAACGATGACCGTCGGGGCTGCGTGCTATTAGCTCCCAGATGCGAGGTCGACGACGAGGAGTCTACGGAGCGCGCGACGACGGACGTCGATCTCGCCTACCGTGAAATTATGGCGACCGGACGCACGAACTGACAAAAGTCGTCTACGAGGACTTTTTCGAAGCCACGCCTATTGGAATCACGCGTCCGCTGATTGGTTCGCGGCCCTGCCACGTATGCAGCGGCGCTCGCCTCGCCGCCGACGTCGCGCCGGCGATGAGGCCGAAAACGACACGTCGGAAGGTCGAAAGAGTAGAGAGGAAAAAAGTGCCGGGGGACAATGATCGCGACCCGAATGCTAATATAAGTACATGTACATCCGGACACGATATGTATATCAGGAATTGATCATGTGTGTATAATAATTCTGAATTGAGAGGACGCGAGGGAATAAGAGGACGCTTTCGCCGCGCGATACGTCGTATCCTGGGGGACATATGTCGTATAGGGCGGGGGCGATTTTCGGGCGCACTTGTCGTCGTGTAGTGGTATTGTATATACCAGGTATACGCACTTGCCGCATCTTCGGGACCTGTATTGTTCGAGTCCGCATTCTTCGAATTGCTCCGCTATTAAGATTATATATATGAGCACTATACTTTTCGAAAATATGTAACTGCGCGATGTAGTTGGTAAACTTTTCAAGTAAATAATAATAATTTAATTGTTTAACATAAACTATATACGTAGTTAGTATAGTTACGCGCGGACCCTCGGGGTACGTAATTATAGATAGATATAGAACCGTTACCGATCTAACCTATAGACATAAAGAAGTGCGAATTTCCAATTGACGTAATGACGAATATATTTATGATATAGTTAGGTTTTGGATCGAACTATATGCGAATAAAAAAAAAGACCATATGTTTTTGTTCATCTATACGTTATATCCCAGTATAAGCATGAATTCTAAAATGACCTCCAAAATGTCGTCAAAATGTTGATGAAGTGTCGAAATGAAGGCAGTTCGACGTCATTTTACAGTTCGTGTTTGATATAGAACTAAAAATGCAATAAAAAAATTGTTTGTCCGTTATCTTGTGTGTCATACATATATACATATATATGTATATCGAAAGTGGGCTCGGACTCTACAGTTGTATAGATGGCTCAACTTAGGTCCCATTTGTTTTTGGGATATCAAATGGCGAGGGGAAGGCCAAAAAACGATTATTGAGAAAAACTTTAAACACGCATAACTTTATCAATTTACCATCAAGAAAACTGACCGTCGACTCAGAATTAGCGGGAAAAAATATCGAATCTAACCCATTAAGTCCTGAATGTCGTCAAATCTCTACGCATTTTCATGCAGTTTTTTTGTACGCTACCTGTGCCAAACAAAAATTAGATACATGATATCCCATGTAAAATTTCGTGCTCTTTCATAATATGACCTCAGAATTTGTCTAAAACCAATGCTTAAAAAGTTATAAATAATTTATTGCAAAAAATGCCATTTTTTCGACTAAGAAAATTTTTAGATCTGAAATTTCTATATGATACCGGTTATATACACATCCCGCACCATATAGAAAAGCGTTTTCGAGCCCTAAACTTGAAGCTATGTATGGTCCGGAATAAAAAATTCAATATGGCGGTTCT
>JAPYZR010000567.1:0-29899 GCA_030522945.1 Trichopria nigra | reverse complement strand
ATTATTTTTTTAAACGTTCATATCTCCGTGAATATTGAACGTGTTGGCATGACATATAAATGAAAATTGTTCGTAATTTAATTCTCTACAACTTTTATTAAAAACATTTTGCGATCCGAATGGCAATTTTTGACATATAAGCGAAAAACGCGCGATCCCCGCGCGCATTACCGTTTCTTGAGTTTCTTCGCAAAACTGTCAATGTTTAAAAAAATTCTATCTCGGCTTCTATTGGTCGAAGAAACTTTTTTCAATAACCAAATTGTTCAGAATTTCATCAGCTACAATTTTTATATGTACATTTTTTCTCTAAAATTGATACTTTTCGACTTATTTACGAAAAACCGATTTCTTGGACACATTTTCACCCCCCATTTCCCCCAGGGTAGCTTGTACGGGTGGGGACTTTTGAGACAGTAAAAAGTACGACCAGATACGCATTTTTTCAAAACTTCAGCCCGCTACTAATTTTTTCATCCAAATTTCCCTCTTTTACTGGTCTATTTAACATCCCGAATTAAAACCTACGATACCGTTCCCTCCGATACCTCTGCCAATTCATCTCTGCCTCTGCCGATACTGTGCAACCCACAATACATATGTGCGTACTGTGAAAGTTTTACCCACAGTACGGACTCAGTCCTTCAGTCCTTCTATACATGCGTCTATGTTCAATGATTGTACGCTTATGAGATTTAGTAACTTTTGGGCATGCGCGTGGATCGACTCTCTCCAACGAACTTTGAACGCAATTCAAAAATATTTATTTATTCGTTTAAATAGTAAAAAATACAAATTTGGCTATTTCGTTGGTATATATTCGGAATGAGCAAACGATTCGTGTATAAATAAGTCCCAAAAATCAAAAGTCGGTTGCTAACTTCACGGGGTGGCCACAGATGGCATAGATATAAGGTAACATATCAGGTGCACCAGGTGCGCTGTGCGTTACGTGCGTGCGCGGCCCAGCGTCCGTGCGCCATTTTCCCACCATTCCTTTCCACGCTACCTAAACGGAACTTCGTCACTCGTTGTTCTTCGTGCAGAAAATCGGAAATATAATCGATCGTGTATTTATATTCTACAGGTTTATTGAGTTTATTCGTGGACTTGTCTTCCTCGAAAGGCGACTTGAAAGAATATTGAGTTAAAAGTTAGGTAAGTAAGATTGTCTATTTTCGTAATTTTTTTTCTCTTTGGGTTGGGTCTCCCGTTTCTACAGTGGCTTGTCCTCCATTGAGTCTTAACAACGCAAAAAAACCTACTTCGCAAAACCTGCAAACGTGGCACGAGAAAAATGTAATATTTTTTATTTTATGCCTAAAATTTTGCTAATTTGTTGTTGGTTGCCTATATTCCGACCTAAAGTTCACTGTTCCGTGATCGGAAGGTTGATCGATTGCATGCGTCATGCAGTCATTTTTTTCGTGTGCGTTCTATGTACAGTTTTCCGCGGCCTTGAAATATTTTTACGAAAATACATCTAATCTAGGTGGTTTCCTTTAAGAAAATAGTTGATTTTAGAATGGAAGCGCGGTTTTGTTTGTTCGGGGCTCGGGGGTTCCAAATCGTGAGCCCTTCATGAAGCTGTGATTTGAAAATATGGTGAGATTCTATGGCATGAATATGACATGTAGCCATGCTGAAAAGGAGGATGTTTCAGCATCAGGGTTGAAATTATTGTGAAATAATAAAAAATAATTCTTCCCAGTAATAATTATAGATTGGAAACCCTAAATATATCGTATATTTGTCAAATCTGAGTTTGTATTTTGTGAGCATAAACATTAAAAAAAGATTTCAAGAGAACTGAATGTATGTAAGCATATATGGACGTCTGCGTGTATGTATTTTAACCCCTTGACTGGTACCGAGAAACTGAATTTCCGTTCAAGGGGTTAACTAGTTGCACTTTGCCAAAGTGTTGCTTACAAAAGCAGACTTATGTTTTGTTGTACTATCTGGGCTATGTTTGAATTACTCAAATGAGAAGCATATACTTTACATTTTGAAAACCTCAAGTGGTTTATCAAATTTGATATTTACTTAATTTCAAGTAATTAATTCATTTGAGAGCAATACGATTAATTATTATCTTTTTTAATTTAATTGCGCTACTACGAAATTAATAAAAAATGTGTTAAAATGTTAAAATTCATCTTTATTTACAATAAAAAGATTTAATAAAGGTACATTGTGCGAAAATGGTATGTTGCAGGTAATTTGTTAGTCCACACAAGTGGGTAGGTGAGAAGAACAGGTGTGGAATTGCATCGCATCAAGGGAATCTTTTAAAATAAGCCAGTGCCATTGAATTGTTTTTCTCGACTCTGCTGTATTTTTGTAGTTCCTCTCGTCGCTTTTGATGTGCTTGGTGCTGCTTGATCGTCTTAATTCGCGACTTCTTATCTTGCATTATACATTTTAGCAGAGATCAAGATCGTGAAGAAAGAAGCCTTTCTCAAGTTGCTGTGAAGGTAATTTTCCTACTAGTAACGTAATAAATTAGAACTTAAATGCGGACTGAACAAAAATGAAAAATAAGGAAAAACTTAAAAATGAGCTGCATTTTATAAATTTATATTTATTTACCATTATCTGCTATGGCAACAAATATTGGCGAGTACATGGTAAGTGAGTATTGCCTTAATCAAGGAAAAAGAGCTGGTGAAAAAAAAAAATAAAGAAAATTTATTGAACATGTTACCAGCGATTCACAAGCAGTGTTCTTGTTTAGAAATAAGTATTTCATTTGCCCATTTACTATCAGGAGATGATTCCGGAGCATGATCTTCTGATAGTAAATGATTTAACATTGGAAATTGAATCTGTACGTTTATTATTCAATTCATTACAAAATTGTTATGCTCAATTCTGGTAAGGTAAGTTTAATCTGTTATTGAGTATTTACTGCAAGCAATAAATTCTTTGACACTTGTAATAATTTAGAGCTTTCTTCCTTAATATATATCATGGAAGAAAGTTTTTATTTAAGTTTAATCTATGATTGAATTGTTTACAAACTAAATACCATCATTGATTTTTGAACAATTCTCTAATGAACTTGAGTAATATTTAAATATTGGATTTAAATTATTTTTCACTGTACGAAGAAATCATCGTGTACTATGTTATGATAAATATTTTTTGTCGCAACTTGTAAGGGTGAAGATAGACTTTGTATATTTTACCAACGCTTGTAGTATGAAAGCAAATAGGGAATCGGTGGATCCATTTTATTATTGATTTGGACCCTTTTTACTCAAATTCCGCAAAATTTTTGACATCTTGGACTAATAAAATCAACATGACACAATTCGTCACTGAGAATCATCAAGAATCTTCATTTTTATCAATTGTGTGGTATTGTGCAGTATCGTGCTCTGAATTAACTACTCGTTCGTAAAGAGGTTGTATGGGAATTCCTTTGCTTTGAATGGTGTTTTCAGCTATGGATCAATTACCTAATTTACAACTCAGGTCGATTTTCTTTAGCTTATTTCTTAGTAATCAATGAACTTGAAACATCCGCTCCCTTCAGCATTAAAAATGGATGCCAATGAGCAAATTTATGATGCATCATTAATTTTCATTAAAAATGGTTCTGTACAACTAACATTTTTTGTTAATTAGTATGCCTTTATTTCATTTATTAGTATCTTTTGGTCTCGTGTAAAAAGTATTTTATGGAAATGAAAAATATCCTAATTTGTTGTTAATATCATCAAATTGTTAATTTTTAAAATTTTTGTTTCATGTTTTGTTTTTGTTCTGCATTCATATCGTATATACTTGAACTTACTACATAGAGTTTTGTGTAGTCTTTGAAAATGTAAGTTAATATTATTCTTATTCATAAGAGTACAGCAGCTGACATTTATTATAAATATTCGTAGTTTTAAAATTTCTCTACTTCGGTTAATCATTTGTTTGATAAGTAACCATCAGATTTTCATGATATTACTTATGTCTGTGTAATGAACCCATATATTTGCATTACACTAGATTTAAGTTGCAAACATTTTTTCGGCACTATGCTATTTAATTGCTTTATTCATATTGATCCCTATGACTATGAGATAAATATAAAAATATTTTATTAAAAGTCTTGACAAATTGTGGATGAATAAACCTTCGAATTTACTATTAATAATAAACAATTTAAAATGATGCACAAGAAGATACTCGGCAATGCTCATCGGCGTCATCGATCTTAATTTGCTGAGTTTTGGCAACAGTGATGTTTGTCATAGAAACTCGTGATCAGACACTCAACTTGACGATTCTATCGACTTGGAGCAGCAATGGGAAGGGACGAGTTCGCCGATGCTCTCAAATAAAAATCGTTCCAACATTTGTCGAATTTCAGCAGGAGAATGTGAACGTCTGAACACTTAAAAACTTGACCCTTGCTTAATTTTAGCAATAAAGTTACTAAAAACTACTTGGGTTCATCGATTTATCAAGTCCAGTGGTTTTAATATTAACGTATATTTGGAATTAACATAATGTTTTGATAAATTCTTCATCTCTTTGTCAAATACTTTAGTAGGAACTGAACTAAACATGCAGCACTTTTATATGAATATAAATATTTAGATAATCTTATCAAAATCGTCGACCAACAATGCCACTTTTAAATTTTAAGGATTGATTTTTTTTTTTTTTTTTTTAAGTTTAATTTACATATGACTTTCGCCTTTTTGATTCAAGTAAATCCATTGAAAGGTTGTGTTTTCGTTATTTCTATCGGGTTTCAAATTTATTCTGTTGATCATTGCAATGTTGCTGTCCTCATTAACTCAAAAAATGTTCAGTTCGTTTAAACATTTAGAAAAATGCGTTTTTATATTGGGAATTGCCTTCTTTTAGAATAATATAAACGTAGAAAAACGACCCATTATTCTATTCACTCAGATTAATTCAGAATATGATGCCAGCAGAAATTCCTCGCTACTTTGGCATTATTGAATGAAAATCGACGACAAACATATAAAATATTATTATTTCAACGTGAATTTTGTGCAGAATCTAGTCTATCCATCGCTCTCACTATTTTGGATGGTTCAATCGCAACAGTACTTTGCGTGTACATATGATACAGGTGCAAAAAATATCGTTTTATTATATGCAATGAATTTCGCATGTGCTTATGTGAAAAGTAATTTCTTAAGCAGTAATACCATGTTTAAAAGAATGTTAAAAATGTTTTATATCTTCAAAATAATATATTGTTAATTCTAAATGAATGATTTTTTTAAAATCCATGTGTTTTTTTCTAACTGATTTATTTTGAGTTTCTATGATAATTAAATAATGTTTATTTAAAAAACATGGAGTTGCGTTTAAACTGCAATTTATTTTTAATTTATTTTTAAGTTTTTAATATGTACATCGAAGCATTTCTCAATTTTAAGGAATAAACCTTGTTCACCATGGGATTAACTGGTATTGATGTAATGACTCATACTGATATCTACAAGGAGTACCTACACAAAATGTAACACCACTATTTCTTAAAAAAATATATATATATATGGATATATGTGTATATATATATAATCCAATCAGTAACAACTATTTAACATTATAATATCTATATTATTCGTATTTAGTTGCACTTCTTTTATCTTTCATATTTTATTAGTTTCTTGTTTAAATGAATGAACTGAAGAACATAATAATTATTTTAAATCTATACATTTTTAGTTTTTTATTAAAATTTAAAACTCGGTATCCAATCATTTAATTCTGATATGTTGGTTGCAAACCTAACACCGAGACTACAAAATAACAAATTCATTGTATTGTTTAATATTAATTTATGTGCAATATAATATAGAAGAAGAAGAATGACAAGTAACTTCTGTGAGCTTCTAACTGAAAAAAAAATCGATAACGTTACATATTTAATCAATTAGGAGTAAATTATTTTTTACACAAAACATACTAATTCTATACATATAGTTAAACGGCTAAATAACGATAATCTGAGAATTATAAAACAGGGAAATTTTGCCATACCAGTTGGTGTCTTGAAGACAACTTGGAAATACGTTACTTTTTTTGGAAACATTTCCTATGCTTTATAATTAATTTTCTCATATCGGAAATTTTAAAACGTATATTTTGCCCGAAATAGTAATAAATTTCCCTTCTTTTCTGTCAGTTATGCATATAAAAATATGTGTATCCGAGAATCTGCAAATGTGTATGGATGATCGACTCGCGCAAAGGATCTGAAGTTTTCGATCTAAACGATGACCATTTTCCTCGATGTTACTAAACCTTTAAATATATGATTATAAGCCTTTTACATATTACACAGCGCGTTAAAAAAAAAACTTGACAAATATAAACAACCTCAATTCAACAAGATTGAAGAATTTCAATATTATTAATATAAATATTAAACAACGGCTATGAATATCTCGAAATACTGAGGCTTTCATCATTGTACGAGACTTTACGATTTTAGGCATTATTCATGGTCTCAAAACAAGTCTCGCACTATACGTCGAAATAATGAAAAAAAAAGTTTTAATTTACACTTTTTAGGTCAAGAAATGATATATAAGTTATTTTTATCCCCCGTCCGAGAAGTGCTTTTTACTTCCCCCACCTGTTCCCATAAATGACAGTTTTACGATTTTGTTGAAATCGTATATACATGTTCAAGAAACGCGGTAAACCCGAATCTCCGTCTAGAATTAAAAATTTTCAAATGCATTCCGCCTTACATCACAGATGGTTTCAAGAAGTACGTGAAGGAGATGTTTTACAACAGTATTGTCAGCGCTTTCAGCGAGTGTTTGACGTCGTGTTCTGAAATCGACATGTTCGTTGCAAAGCTCCGGTTTCTCTCCCTTGGGACATAATATTCTGATGCGCCAGTATTCGTTGTATCTTTGTAAAATTTAATTCAATGCACCATTATCTTTATATCGACGCCGATGTATAAATTAAAAAAACAAAAAAAAAAAAACGCATTTTTACAACGAGGGTAGAAAGTAAGGCGCAGTCTGTAATACTTGCCAGTCCAGCTGACACGCACAGCTGACCATGACTAAAATTTACGCAAATCATTAGTCCTAGAATAATCATTTGTCGTTTTTCAAACAATAAAAAATGAGCGGATGACGCATGTACGAAATGAAAACTGGTTTTAAAAATATGAAATATAGGAAAAATCTACCGAAGAAGAATGCGAACAAAAAAAGAGGAGGATGGCCTTTTAGCGGGCTTGTGGTAAACCAATGACCAATCGCTTTGAGGATTTAATTAATAAAATATTCTCGCTAAATAGGTACAATTTTCGGTCAACCTGAATAGATTATTGAACTTTCTCGGTAAACATTTTCTGAAAATTTGTCCTAAAATCTTGGATTAAATCAGTTTGACGGAGCATCCAGCTTTGCGAAAAAACATTCGCAAGAAAGGCACAACAGACTTTGAGAAACATTTAATATATAAAGTATTCTCGATGGCCGTCTTCGATTCTGCGGACGATTAATCAAGTTTATTCGACATCCGGAGCGCAAGGACTTTCACTTATATACGAGTAAATCGCATCATCTTCCGTTCAACCACTTTTTTTTTGCGATATTTAGTTGCGGCATTACGACACGTTTTTACATCAGAGGAAACATTCGAATTCGCTACTGATTTTTATTCCTAAAATTAATTCTGGATTCGGTATATAGGATGAGAATGACGCATTATGCGCCTAAGGATTGAAGGACAAAGAATTTGGATTGAATATGTACTTCGATTCAACTTTAATGTGATTCTTTCTGTAATGGTTTTGTAAAGACGACCATGTTTTTTTTTTGTTTTATTTTTTTTTTTTTTTCAATCTATCCTCTTCACACTTGTAGTTCACGTAATGGACAATCGGCAGTAACTGGTAAGTCAGGTATCGAAACATCAAAGTGGCCAAACGAAATTTTTCTTTGCCGGCCATTTTCAAAACCTTGCGATATTTTAGTTGAAAGATTGCAATGACGGAAATCTTTGTTCGCATACCTGTACACCCTTTGCCTGCAAGTGGCTTCGTTTGGGGATATTTTTATTGGCAGGAAGAAGAAAGACGCTTCTCTCGCACGCGACGAAAAATAATAAATGCGTGTATTTCCTGTATACGAAAGATAGCATTACCGGCCTGAATCATCATCATCATCCTTGCCTGAAGGTCTGCACCTTTTTATACGCATGTGCATTGTATCATTTTTCACCCGGTGTGTGTAAAATTGCATTTTTTGGAAAATTGAAATTATATTTCCCGTATGAGATAAGATTAACGAGAAAATTGGTCATTTGCCATTGTTGATATCGACCAGTGAGGAAGGAGTTGCTGCTGCTCGCGCGAAGCTTGCAAGCGGGACTTTCATTTCTCGGACGTGCCACCCACGCATCCCCGCGAAATTTGAATCGTCAGTATTGGAGCATCTGATACTGCCACCGATGAATTATTGTGCACCAGAAATCTTGGTAGTTGGTCAAATAAACATTCTTTGCCAGGCAAGTTTACAGGATTTTGACATCTGCGGTATCTCTGCGATGACCCGGAAACATTACAAAGTATGAGACTCTCTTCTTACGAAGACGTTACAATGGAATACGTCTTAATTTCAAAAAAGATTTGCATGTGTGTGTGATATAATGTTGATTTTATTTAATATGCCGAACAGAATTGAACGGAAGGTATACTTTTTATGAACGTCATTTGATCAAAAAATAAAATAAATAATAAATCTAATTGTTACCAAGTTGAACACCAATAATGCAACAAATCTTGTTCGGTTCAGAAAAATTGCACAAAATGCTCAAAATAAAATGTGGATTGTTAAATTTTATCGTATAAAAATTCTCTCAGCTCGTTTTAGGTCAAAAGATTAAAAAAGAAAAATTAGAACTTTTAAAACAATGAGTAATTTTTACTGTATGTATGATAGTAAAGTACGTAAAGTAGTATTACAACCGGATGTCCAAAGAAGATCCCGGTGATGGGTCGAAAAGATGGATTTGAATTGTTGTAATTGACGATTTCAAAGGTTGGTAGTTTTGAAATTAAAATTAAAAATAATATTAAATAATAATAAACTTAAAAAAATTGCAAGTATTATAACTTTCAAAGTTTACATTAAGTGCAAAGACACTTTAGCGTGCCATTCTGACATTATTTTACAATTTTTTTGACAATTTTTATTTTTACAACAAACAGTTCATCTTTAGTCAATTTTTAATCCTTATTTTGTCCGTTTCGAATGCATTTCAATCCAATTTTAACGATAAAAAAATATTACGTTTGAATACACACGCAAGTCGATAAATCATAAAATTTATCAAGTATAGTTTAATACACTTCGCATTCATTTTAAAAACATTGAATCTAAAAGTGAGAAATTCTTAACATTAAGAAACTCAGACAATCAAGTCAATTCGAATGCATTTAAATAAAACTAAATTGAGTAATTTATTGATACGTATAGAATTTTGGCGCGTAAGCATTCATTAAAGTCTGAATGTATTTAAATCCATTTTTCGAATGCCGGAAAGTTTGACAAACATTGTTATGAAATATAAATTGTATCGTTATACTAATCCTTTTTTGCCTGAATTGTCTCAAATTTGGTAACATACTTTTCTTTTTCATAAAATGGTCATAATTTTCTCTATCTAAAGTCATATCCCGATAGTTCGTTAATTCTTTCAAATAATGTTCATAGAAGATGTTTTCGAGCTTCATGAAGATTATAACCATTTTGAGTTGGTAAATTTTAAACGACGGATCCATCATGGCTGCCGAATAGTGCGTGATGCGCATCACGTAGATACAAAAATTAATTCGTTTTTGAAAAATTGAATCTAATTATTGCAATGCTGCAATAAATTTAAAGCAATGAATCAATGTCAATTGAAAAATTTCACGTTTTAATCAAAATTAATAAAAAAAAAAAACAATAGATTAGGAGGAATTCTGAACGCTGTCAATAACATTGAATGAAAAGATGTTGATAGAAAATTCTTTGAAAAGTCAATCAATATGAATAAAAAAATAATCTTCGATTTTTTGGGTCTGTTAATCGCAAATTCAATCAAAGATTGTTAATTGGAAATAATCCGTGGCAATCCATTTAAATGAAAAAATGTGATATTATTGAAATTGTCATTCAAAGCATTAAATTGTTATTTACAACATTAAATATTAAAATTATATTAACTACTATAGTATGGATCAAAATCAGTTCAGTCGTTGGACTAACCAACATTGATTTATATTTCTTAGACTAATCAATTCAACCAATATGAAATTTCTTTTTTGCAATAATTGCATTGAAATTGACTTTTAATCAAGTTAAATAAATTTTCGTTTACTGGGATAATCCTACGGGTCCGTCATTTTTAATTTATCCATGAAAATCAATGGAGCACTTTTGAAAATAGAAAGAATATTAATAGAACAACATTTTTTTAAATTGTTTCTCTTTGAGAATTTGAGATGGAATCGACGTACAATTTTAGACCGTGCCGAGAACGAATGTTTGAAGAATACTGTTCTCACATCTACATATATTAAGTAAACATTATTTTGAAATATATTTACTTTACATATAATTAAAGTATTTAAACTGAAAAAGTTTTTCATTGGCGGGGCAAGTATAATTTAAAGTAATTAAGCATTCTAATTCAGTATAATTTCATTTAGTAGATTCAGTATCAGTTATTTATGTTTTCTACATTTTTGTAGCTACTTGAGAACTCTTTTGTTGTATAATTCGAAACTATATTTAAATTATTATTTTTAATACTTTACGTGAGCAGTATTGCAAATTTCAGTGCGTAAATTATACAAGTATACTTTATGCACTTTATAAATGTACATCATCTTCTATTAAACAAGTTCGCCTACGTCTGATGCCTACCACCAAAAGCTAGTTTCCTTATTTAACCGAAGATATCTTATTAATTTTCCAATTTTACGAGCAAGCAAGATAATTTATATATAATATTCGGATGCATTTACTTCATGCCCTTTGAGACATGAGAATGTACATCACTGAAATGGCAACCGAGAAATTTTTCAACATCGAGAAGGTCAGCGACAGCACTCGCATACTATACTACGTCAATTATACTTAATTTGTTTGTTATTGTGTACGATGATAACTGGTTTTCGGTTCCGGTAATTGGAAATTTAAGGTAGTTCCGTTAACAATGAATAATTGTTAATATAGGTAGCGCCGAATATCCGCGAGGAAATTCATCTCTCGATTTATCGTCCTAACGAATCAATTAAATTTTCCATCGTAAAATGTAGAGTTGCTTCAACTACTATTATTATATGGACTGTATTTATTGATTTTATTAAGTCTCTCCTTTCTGTCGTTTGTGGATTTATTTGTGAGAAAAATTCAAATGAATTATTGAATACTTGTGAGAAATACACGTGTGTTGTGTGCGTGCATGCAATATGCCACGTCATTCGCCTGGTTCTCGAATATTCCAAATGGGTCGTATATTTCGTCTTGCCCTGATGTCTGCAAGGCGGACGCGCAGCTACAGCTGGATCAGTGTGTGTGTGTGCGCGTGAGCGTGAGCGCATTGTATGGAGGGGATATACTGGTCGATCTTCGAGAAGAATTGTCGAATATTTCGAGCTTCGACTTTATCACGAATTTATAATGCAGCGCTCATTTAAATTATTATCAATTGCAGTTGATGAATTGGTTACAATGATAATCTAAAAAAATGTAAATATTTATATTTTTATCAATGTAATATATGCACATATGTGTAAATTAACTTAAAAGTTAATTTATAACTTCCCAGTAATCGGAAATGCATTGAAAGGTCAAAAAGCGAATTAAAATGGATAGAGAGTGAATCAATTTCAATCCACTTGAATCCATTTTAATTCGTTTTTTGACCTTTCATGCATTTCCGATTACTGGGTTATCTCACAATCAAATTTCTTTTTGGTACTGCAAAATTCAAAATGGCGATCATACATTTTTCAACTGTAGAAAAATGTTTTAAATGTCGATTATCCGCATCGTTAATTAAAAAAAAAAATGAAGAGATTACGAGTTGTGGAATTTCCACTTCATCGCAGTCAATTCGCTGCTGAATTAGTGCTAATTGAAGAAAAAAAAAATTAACTATGGCTAATTTAAAAAATGCGGCATGGAACATTTCAGTATTTTCTCCTTATTAATTTACCAATGAAATTTACAATTTCATTGGGTCATATTAACCAATCATACGACTTATCTCTACATGTTTTATTTTAATTCAATTTCTTTATTGAAACTTGAATCCCTTTTCGTTTACTGGACTATCATATTTTCTATTTTCTATTTAGTGATTCTTGAAAACAATAATAATAAGAAAGTAATTTTAGATTTGTTACACGTATCGTTGAAATACAATTTTAAAAGTTTTAATGTTGTGATGAAATCTGTGAGGGGATTAGCGATATCCAGTAAACAAAAGTGGATGGAAGGACCAGGAAGCAACTGATAAGAATTAAAAAGGATTTAGACGGAGTCACTTATTTCTTTCAATCGTGTCCAATTCTTCAGTTCACCTTTCGTTTCTTCAATTAATTTTTATTTATTGCGGTGCTGATGTAGTTTTCATTTTTCTTATATTTTCCGTCATGCATAATTTATACCTTCTTTGCCTTAAGTGTGGGGTAACACTATACGTTCGGATCAGTCATAGTTAGGGTATTGATGTTGAAATCAAATGATATTTTTTAGAAAATTTTATACTTAATATGACTCTTCGAAATTATTTCATAAAAGTGTCGCATTAAAAATTTCCTATAGCAAAACGTTTCAAGCGTTTCTAATTCATTTTTAAAAATTTCTTCGCCGTTTTGAATGATCGAGAAATCTAATGGTAGATCTATTAATATTTAGCGACCACGATATAGCCTCCGAATAACAAGCTTCAAGCGATTCTAAGCGGTTATTACATCAACGGTTAGAATAATTCTTTCTTAGATTAAAATGGAGTTTACATACATTGTACTTCTATCATCTGTTGTACCCGACATTATATGCAAGTAACCTTATGTATACACAAATATTTACAATCTCGCAATATTTATAAATTTTACATTAAGAAGTATAATGATGCAATTATATTTACTACCATGTTCTGCATTGCATGGTGGTGAAATCTTTACAATCACTGAACATTTATTGTGTCTGTATAATAAAATAAATATAATATTATGCCGAATTGAAAGCATAAGTCTTATTTATGGGAGAGCATATTATGTATACATATTTCATTAAATGTATATTATAATACGTCGAAATATACGCAATATGTATTTAATACATCTATTGATTATCTTGTTTTTTCCGATTCTTCCACCTGCCACGTATTATACATAGTTGTATTGATGTGTCTAAAATACATCAATAATGAATTTACAATAAAGAATATATATATATATAAACAATTGTTATTAATGAAATTCGAAACAGTTCATTTGCACATATAATAATGGTCACCATGCAGCTCTTTTTCCGCAATTCGACAATGCGTCCTTTACCCGCTACTCGCTCAACATTTGGACAACACATATATATAATCGTATATGACAACATTGTTTTCTATCTTGATTTCAACCGATGGTAACCCCTGTACGATCTGTTCGTTTGCAGATTCACAAAACTCAGGGAAAATGAGCGTAATAATAAGACTTCAGAATCTGGCGTGGTCCGCGAACGCGCTGGACATTCGCCAGTACTTCCGAGGACTCAGCATCCCAGAGGGTGGCGTGCACATCGTCGGTGGAGAGTTAGGAGATGCGTTTATAGCATTTAGGTAAGTGTTTGGAGCATCTTTTTTATTTCTATTATTCGACTGTTTTCCTAAATAAAAACAAAACTTAATAACAGTATTCGGCCTTGATCGGTGTATAAAAATGTAATTCTTACAACTATAAGATTCGCAGACTTTATAAGTAACTGCTATTCTAGTGATTTTTGCATTAATTTTTTATTTCTTTTTTTTTTTTAATCATACGTATATAATAAAAGAGGAAACGTGTTGTAGTTTAGGTGCGAAATATATCATAGCAGATCACACATTTTTAGATAATCTAAATAAAATCTACGTGATAGGAGTTCAACCTTTTTATTGATCAGCACTGAGGGTTTGCTGCAAATGTCCTGGTAAAAATCGGCATGTACGAAAATATCTAAAACACTCGCGCCGTTCACGTACGATTAAAGTGTGTTTGATTAAACGTTATCTTCTTACTCTTATAAAGGGGTCCAAAGTACACGGTTACTGTAGCAAACGAAAAAGGATTGAAATAATTCAATAAGAATAAAATCGTTAGTGCCTGAATCCAATTTTCTTGAGGTGTATGGATCTTTTTCTATACCGAATGCTTTTGAATGTCCATAAGAAATATGACGCTTCGAGTTGTGAATACCTTTGAATCTTCGATTCAATCATTCGATACAATATATTCATTCTTGAATAGGTTAGGATCATCAATGGATTTCCAGAGTTAACGGGTATTCAAAAATATTCAATGTTGTTTTTTTCAAATCTTTTTCAATTCCTTTTCTTTTCTTGAGAGTCACGAAATTGGATTCAGAAGAGAATCAACAGAATTCAAATTTCAATTCCCTTTTGAATACCTTTTCGTTTGCTGAGTTCGAACCACGTACACGGATAATAAACTGTTTTTATCCATTTTGGTTATATTTTAAATGAAACCTTTTGTTACATTTCGCATAGATTCCGATTTCTACCAGGATGATTATTATTCAGTTATTTATTTTTTGCATCTACTTTGAATGTTTCGTGCTTTATTATACATAATTTTGGAAGCTTTTCATCGCTATAATTTATCTGATGCTCATTCAATACCAGCTATTACGACACGGGGAAACGTATGACCTAAGAATCATTTAAAGAAATAAAAATGAGGCGAGCACACAACAAACTTTGTGTTTGTCTGCAGCATGAATCACGTACATGTTTCTTCAAAAAAAAAAAAAAAAAAAATAACAGTAATTAAAATAAGTACTTTTTCCGACTGAGTAACAAGCCAATGAAGTAAAGACAATGAACCGAAAGTTGGCAACACTATCGTTTTCTCTTTCTCACACTGGTGATCACGCGAGATTGCGCAATGTCGCACCCGCATTACGAACGGTACTTTTTGTCACGATAGGCGCAAAAGCCAATATTTGATTTAAATGATTCCGAACTCATATGTTAATGCGTCTAAAACTTTATATTTCACTAATTTCGAGTCGGCAAAGGTACACAAATATTGCATTAAATTTTTCGATAAGAGCATTGAATAAAACCAAGTACTGGAGAGGGGGAAAAAAAAACAAGGGACATTGATATTCCTTGCTACTTTATGAATACACGAATGTTTCAAAAAATTCCATTCCCATAACTCGATTTTTCGGAAAAAAACCTAACAATTCATTTAATTTTTTTGTTTGTTTGTTTAGTACCGATGAAGATGCCAGACAGGCAATGATGCAAGATGGTGGCAGGATAAAGGAAATGAAGATTAAGCTGCTACTGAGCTCTCGTACGGAAATGCAAAAAGTCATTGAAGCTGCAAGGCAGCAAACGTTGAACTTGCAAAATGCGTTCATGCAGCCTGCCGCACCGGTTCCCGTGGTGCCGGTAGTGCCGTCGACGAAACAACCGACGCCGCCCGATAACGGAAGACGCGACCGCGACGATAACGAATCAAAAGACAGAAAGGATCGTCGTTTTGATAGATCGCGCTCCCGGGATCGTTCCAGGTCGCGCGATCGTGACCGTGACCGCGATCGCGGCAGGCGAGACAGAGGTCGTGATCGACGAGATCGCCGTGACAGAAGTAGATCGCGCGATCGGGAACGCGACCGTCGGGACCGTCGACGGGGAGGTGGTCGGCGTGATCGATCTAGATCGCGCGATCGCACCAGGTCACGCGACCGCGACAACAACAGAAAATCGGGCAACGATCGTAGAAAGGACATGGAAGACGATTCCGGCAATGACGTCGTCTGCGTAGGACAGTTCCCGAAGGACAAAAATGGCACGATCATGAACAAAAAGCCCGTATTGGAGAACGGCGTGTGGGAGGTTCCACCGCAGAATCAGTTGGCCATGTTAGTGCCGGGCATCTTGAACGCAGCTGTCGCCGCCATACCGCAGGCTGATGCGGAACAAAGACCCGGGCATTTCGGGGCATCGGTCATGGCGCAACAATCCATATTGCCGACCGCGCAATTCGGTTTGAACGGCCTGAACGGTGTCGGTGCTCTGATGCCACCGCAACTTCCGCTACCGAACTTGAATACAATGGCTCAAACTGTAGCCAACAATAGTTTAACGAATGCCGGTAACTCCGGGGTCAATCGCAGAGAACCGTGGGTGGACAGTACCCGAATGGACTCATTGAAATTCCCACAAAGAACGAATCCGTTCGTGCAAGACTCTTCGTTCGTTAACAATAGCAACAACGCCGCAACCTTCCGTCCGCAAGGTATGAGATCCGCGAACAATCAGTTTTTGAACAAAGTCCAGGAGTTGGACAGTCGGCGCAACCCCAATGCGTTCCAGACTTCATCGCCGCTCGGCAGGTCATTCGAAAACGGTCCGGATCGGAATCGGGGATCTTCGTCCGTCGGATCGTCCCGTTACAGCAAAGAGAATTCCCAGTCTACCGGGACCTGCGTGGAAGTGCGCAATATGCCTCTGAACGCGAATTACGCGGATGTGCGTCACGCGTTCCAAGGCATTTACATCAGGAAGGATGGCCTAAAACTCATAACCGATACGCAAGGAAATCGCGTTGGTATTGCTTACGTTAAGTTCAGTAAACAGGAAGGCAAGGAACAGGCCTTGAGCGGGATGCGCTACGTGCGCGGATCTGAAGTCGAAGTATTGCCACTCGACGAGTCAATTTTCGATAAAGCAACCGACGCTTTCCTGTCGGAGAAAGACCAGGGCGACGACACCGCCACCGATGCTACGTCGACTACATCAAGCTGCATCTTGCTGTCGGATCTGCCGTCTTACGTCAAGGAAATGGATATCGCTAAACTCTTTCAAGATTGGAAGATCAATGATCTTTTCATAACGACTACTAAGGAATCGAGCGGCGTGCAATACATTGCTTACGTTCAATTCGCAAGATTGGAAGACGCCAAATCGTCCCTCACCACTCCCTTGAAAATTGGCACAATTGCAGTGACTGCCAAGTCCATAAGTGAGGAAACATTCGACCAGGCGAAAACGAACCATGAACAAAGTGGAGACCTTAATACTTACGACTGCATTATCATGCGGGCTCTGCCGTATCAAACTATCGATCGGGACATTCTTGATTTCTTCTCCGACATTGGAATCGTGCCTCATAGGATCCACATGATGCTGAACCAAAGCGGGAAACCCGCAGGTGAATGTTTCTGCGAGTTCGACAGTTGCGAGGAGGCGACCCGGGCAGCCGCGAAGAACGGCTTACCCCTGGGCAAGAGCATCCCTACGATCGAGTTGGTGACTCGTAGCAAAATGATGGAAACCCTGGGTCTCGCCGATCCCAAGATTATGGACGCCCAGCAGCAGCACCAGCAACAGCAGCAGCAACAGCAACAACAGCACTACCCCCACATGTCGGATCCAAGACCGAGGTTCTCGCCCATGCACCATCCACCGCGATTCGGTGGATTCGGACCACGGGGACCGCCGCCGATGATGGGCATGCCGCGACACTTGATGAACCGTCATCCAGCCCCGCCACCCATGGATTGCGTCGAAGGCTTCGGAAAGCCAGGTTGCGTAGTCTCATTGGAGAACGTACCGTTCAAAGCTGACATTGACGAGATCATCGAATTCTTTGGTGACTTCACTGTTAAGAGGGAGCAGGTGATACGCCGATACAACGAGAAGGGAATGCCAACTGGTGACGCCCGGGTTGCCTTCACTTCGCCAAGTGAGGCACAACGGGCGCTGCGCGAGTTAAGGCATTGCAAGATGCGGGAACGGACAATTTACATGAAGATTGCATGAGATTTACCTGACGACGATGTCGACGGTATCTCGGCTTTGCCAATTAGCGACTAGGGCAGCGAGAGGCCGTTTCTACATACAAAATCGCGGCGATCACTCGCGTACGTGGACTGAATTTTAAAACCGAAGTTCATTTTTCAGAGAACTCGAGAAAGGACATTTGTGGATAGTTTTCCTTATAATTTTTTCTTCGACTTTGAAGGGATCATTTAGTGAAATTAAGAGTTGTCTCCTTGAGAGTTTCTGTTCTTTCTTGCCTCTTCGAACATTGACTTTAAGGCGCTGTTAAAAGTAGAGAAGTGCGAATAACGAATCGTTACTTTCAAGTTCGAAGAATTGCATTATCGAAACTATTACTTCGTTACGTGATCACCCGTCATTTTTGTATGATAGTCGTGAAAAAAGAGTTTCTTCTCGTTTATATGATAATAGTAGAGACTGGTTTAATCGCGAGAATCTAAAATAATTTGTCAAGAGTAGTCAATATAGTTGACATGATTAAATCGTCGGGATAGTTCTGCTATTACTTTGTAAATATTTAAATTTAAGTTACAACCGCTAAATTTCTCTTCCAGATGTAATATACGCGAGAAAAGGCAATAAAAAATGGTCTTTTGTTACATTCTCGAAATCATACATGATAAAAGTACAGGCGAATGACTCGTTAAGTCGTGAAATGTAAATAGCTCACTTGAAATCAGTGCCGCAAGGAAGGGAGACATTCCGAGCGAATAGTGCGTTGCATTCTGCACTGTCTTCCTGTCGGTAACTGTTTTAAATTCGGATTAACGATCGTTACTTATTCATACCTGTACTTTGGAAACGGTGTGACACGGAAGGCTAAAATTTTAGAATACATTCGGACACCTTCACGAATGTACGAGAGTGAAATGTACAATATATACTTATTATGTTATATAAGAACTTGAAAGTACGAAGTAAGCGGTCAATTACCGAATGTGTATTATTTGTCAGTGGGAGAATGCACAAGTGCAAGATGAACTGTCGAATAATGCGAATCTATATACGCTATGGAAGTTCGTGCGCTCTGTCTCCTCGGAGTGTAGATAATAGTGTACCGAGGTTTCAGTTTATAGGTAACTCGGTAGTGTACGAAAAGCTGTGAAAAAAATTTGCACTATTTAATGGAGTGCATAAAATACGTGTTTATCGGTAAGCAAAAATTGTACGTACACCTAAGTCGTATTGCTTCAACTACGTTTGATCGCAAACACAAGCAAATATTATTATAAAATTCAATAAATTTATAATATAAAAGTATAAAATGCGTTTCACATCAATCTTTCTACCTTTGGTATTATTACTTATGTATTTAAAGCGAATGCATTGCCGACATTTTCAACGACGAATTTCTTTTCAAAACCGTGATTTAAGGATTGGACATATCAAATAGACATTATGATGGTAAGTTTTCTCCTTAAATTATATCATGCGGCTGTGATAAATTATTATATATTAAATCTAATATAGTCGTGTTGGACTGAAACGAATACTTCTCTATAATTCTTAATTCTATTTCTGGTACTTGAATGCTTCTTGGTTTACTGCGTCCGGAACAGATCCAAAAACTCCCATTCCAACCAGACACCAGCCACGAATATTCCCCAATCTCGTCCCTATAATTCACCTCCAAAAAATCCAGAGTGTGAAAATACGACCCGAGTAGAATTTTGAGCGTGACGCTTTGGGCCCCAGCCAGAGGGATATAATTACTTTAAGCGGGATCCCGGCCAGGACCCTATGTGTCACGCTCAAAATTCTACTAGGGGATGTTATTAATTGCAAGAAATTGGGTCACATATATCGTGACTACCCTTTACCTCTTTACCTTTACCTCAAGCTAGTAGGCCCTAAGATTAACCCAGGACCCCCGTTATTTTATAAGGATATAGTATAAGTAGTCCCCTTATGGCTTTAATAGATTCTGGTGCTCCAGATCATATCTTATAGTTTAGAACAGGAAGCTAAATCAACCCCATTTTTGAGCAAATTATTGAACGTGTTCGAGTGGCGGATGCTAGTTTAATCCATTCTCACGGTATCATTAGAATTGAGTTAGACGCAGTGACATAATCCAAACCGTGGATTTACGCCTACTGGCGCCATTGAGTTATTATAAATGTGTTTTGGGAAAAGTTTTTTTTAATACATTCGGGATTAGAATAGAGAACGAATTTATGATACACAAATGGTACGATTAGGAATTAAGGTATATGATTTATAATTGTAAAAAGGAATGAGCGAGGATTGGGTGGTCAAACAATTCAAAACACATTGTATTTCGCGGTAAAAAAAGAAACACTTGCCTATAGGCATAAAATGGATGGATAGATTATTAATCCCGGGTGGGAACCCCACGTATTCGCCTACCTAGATGACGTAATAATTGCCACGGAGAAGCTTAAAATTTTTAGAAATAGTATTGCGAACCCTGACAGACGCCGACGACGGACTAGACCTTAATTTAGAAAAGAAGATATGTATTTACAAAAATTCGTCTCACTATAATATGGACTCGCAGTCCTTCTACATGCGTCTATGTTCAATGCCTATATATGTCACGCAGTTTTCGCGAGTTCCGCTAAACACGCGACATCTGTTCCATTGTTCCACTACACCGCAGCGGCCGTAATAATTTAGGCCATTTAGGCACACGCACAATACATACGAAGCTTCGAACGACCTGATCTCGAACACCATCTTTTGTCCTTTTGTATATTGCAGTCATTGCAGAAGATAATAAAGAACACAACTATATAATGTTCGATTTCGAGTTTCGCGTTCGAAGCCTCATTGTGCTTTGACCTACATATGTATTACCAACGAATATAGACAACCATAAAAATCCTGTACATAGGGAAGATGGGACTGGAGAACAGAAGGACAACAAATATACATACTGCATTATGCCACTATACGGCCGTTTTCCACAGTGAACGGGATCGAGATAGTGATATCGAGACAGCGTATTCGTACATATGAAATACGTGACATATATATGTATACCTACCATGCCATCTCTGGTACTACTATGTATATAACTCAATAACGGATGTTTATTTTTGACATGAAGCATATCATCGACGAAGTTGCTATTTATTGTTATCACGAAGGTAGTCAGTATATAAATTTATATAATTGTGTTGGCAAGATTTACTAACCCAATTTAAAGGTAGGCATTTACGCGGGTAATGGCGCCGGTGTATATGCGAAATATGACGGCATGACGGTGACGCGGCCTTACATGTCCGATATGTGTTAAAGCGGCAAATTCGTACGCTATTTACTCACCACTGCGAGCAGGTGTAATATATGTTGTATAAAATTCCTGGAATCGCTACATAATTAGTGAGAACGATTGAAATATGTAAATACGTAAAATGTGTGAAATTAATAGCGATTTTAGTTAGTAAAAACAGAGTATCAAATTTTTTTTTTTTTAATCGAACTAACATCACAATGGGTAAAAAAACGACCCCTTGTCTACCCTTCATTTTCTATAATTTCGTTAAAAATACATTGAATTCAAAGGATATGTTATGAATTTTGAGGTTCCTAATTTCGAATTTGATGTCGAAAGTGAACAGTATTTCAACTCGCGGAGCGGGGGTGAATTTTCAAATAAAACTAGGGGCTTCGCCCCTGCGGCCTTCGGCCGCCAACCCCACCGGGGGCTCCGCCCCCTGGACCCCCTGAGCGCGTCGCTCGCAAGTTTTGTCACTATAAATTCAGAAAGATATGGAAGTTTAAAGTTTATCAAGAAAATGTTTTAATAATCAGTTGCAAGTCCTTTGCCAAAATTATGATATTACATATATTGCTTTTCTGACAAAAATAAAAAAAAAAAAAACGAGGAAATCATAATGGAACATATTGAATAATATCAAGTCAATAATGGAAAATTGAAAATCAATAAAAAATAACAAATTTTCGCAATACAAAATAATGCAAACCACTATTATTTTGAACATATCCACGAACATCCATTATTCTGAAAATATTATTTAACAATTATTTTATTAACAATATATATAGATTCGATGTCGGACATTTCGATGTTCATGTATCTTTCAACCTCTGCCTTCGACCCGATTTATTAGCTTCGACACAAAATAATAAAAAAAATAATACTATACAACATTATATTATACGGCAAAGCCAATAATAATCTCAAAGCATAATACAACGCAAAATCAATATCTTTAAAAACTTTTCTTGCCAGTCGCCGCTTGCAATTATATATATAAAATATACTTTACACATCGATCGTGTTTGCTGGACCTCTTTACTACATATATGGTGACCCCGCAGTCGGGGCTTTTCAATCTGCATTTGCTAAAGTTCATAGAAGCACGAGTATTGCAGATTGCAGTGCGAATTGCAAATTTCCGTCGCGGTTATAATCGCGACTAGGGAACTTTCGGTGTTCTTAAATCGTCTTGATCTTTGGACAGAGATTATTATTAGTCGATATATCACTGCTCGGTTCTTGCAGCCTGGCACTTCCCGTTTACATATATAGTTTATTGACTGCTGACTACAATTGTCATGAATTATTCCTGAGAGTTGTTTTACCGTGGTCATCTTCTATATTATGTATACATTACTGTTCATCTACTGGATCTACTGGTATAGGGTCGCCGCATGCCTATAAGGGACATTTCCCGTATATATATATATACATTGTATATATATTAGTATACTGTCCGTATACTGTCGGAATGAGTCATGAATATGTATAACCAGAATCCTCTCAAACTCTCGATCTTTCCGCAGGTAGAATTTTCCCGATGTTTAGTATATCGACCAATCCCAAATCCTTTTCCATAGTGCAGTAGCTTAATTCTATTCAAACGACACTTATATAAGGTATATGTACATATACATATATATTATACGTTACAAGTTATTCATTATAAGTTATTAATTATAATTGGTAAGACGTCATTATTCTTCCCTATACGTTCCGTTCTCCCTATCTATATACGTATATATGCAATAATTTCTTACAGTAGCCGATGACAAGGATGTCAAGTGTGTCAGGAAGTACACGTGTACTCCTTATGATTTGTTCGCTTTGTAAAAACTGGGTATACTCCGAGTCGCTACAAATCCTACCTAACCTAACATAAATCAAAGGTAACGTTAGGTTGCCAATGTATTTTGTATACCTATATATTGGTAAATGAGAGACTCGGAACAAATCAGTTTTTGTAAATCGAACAAAGCTTCAGTACTAAGTTCTAGCGGCACTGCTTGGAACTTGGAAGTTGGAAAAGCCAAAAGGAAAATCATTCGGCGGCCGACTAGCTTTGTGGCCTGTACGTATCTCGTATACTAGTTCGATCATTCAGTTCAATTCGTGAACAAGTTCCCTTAGGATCTGGTTATTTACTGCAAAGTGAGTATCATTTGTAGTTTAATTTTTCGCGTGTAGTACTAATGAATGTATGTATATTTACCGAACTTTTTTAAATTTATGCATACATACCAATGAGAGAAAATCTTTAGATAAAAGTTCGGTGCCCTTTTGTCCAAACATGATTCAATCGTAGTTTTAAAGTGACTTTCCTATTGCTACTACGAGATGGCGATACGAAGGAGCGAAACGTTTTCCTATTCGCCCCGTTGATGTCAAAGTGTGCGTAGAGCTGAGGCGGAATTCGCGTATACGTATATATGAAATCAGAAATCGAAATGGAATTGAGAGATATAACTGCCAATTCGAAGGAATTGGCTCCTTTGAAATCCTTTTTGGTACACTTTGAAATTAGCGAATATACGTTTGCCGCTAACGTACGCAAACACGGATGTATGCGTAGACTCGAATTCCTCGAACTGCTACGCACACATTGGAAACGTTAAGAGGATTAAATTGGAATTTTCAGCGCAGGTGGTTCCTGATTTCATTTCATTAAATATTATGTAACATTCCCATAGTAAACGAAAAGGGTTTGAAAGTTCCGATTTTTAATTAAGAAGTATTGACAAGTATTAATTGTTATGTAGAATAAATCAATCTGAATCGTTTTCAATCTAATTTTTGAACTTTCAAACCTTTTTCGAATCGATGTTACCATGAAATCAGACGCATGACAATGTATATAACTTCAGTTTCAAGAAAATACAAAAGCAAGGAAGTAACAAAAATAAAGCTTGTTTACTGTCCATGATGTATTTACACGAAATCTTAAAGCTATTTAAGGATGTCGAGAATGTCGCCGGTCGCAATCGATCGAGAGACGGGAGAATGCTATATCGGCAGTCACATGTGCGCTCAATAATGGAGAAAACACGCACGCGGTTCTTCTATCCCCTGTCTCTTATTCTCCATAACCTATAGTATATGTTCTCTACTCTCAACTGATGTTTACGTGATGGAAAAACCGATTTTTGTTTCAATGCATTTTTTAGGTTAATTGCTTATAACAAACATGGGTGATTTTATAAATATATAGATGTACTCATGCCGTCACGTTGGCCGATTATTCGAATCTCATATACCCTCAAATAAGAGGAGCTCCAAGAAATTAAATCTTGCACAGCGGCCCTTATTTTCATACTCTTCGCTACTTTAAGTTAATTTTATGCGTTTATAACATAGAAATATATGCCATTTTATCTTGTTAACTAAAATATCTTGAAATGCTACAATAGCTTGAAATTATGTTATGGTCAATCAACTGATTGGTCATGACAGTTACAGCGAAAACAACAAATTAGAATTTAGTTTAAATCTTTTGATAACATTATGAAGGTGTTCAATTTTCAGAATATGTAATTTATAATTTATTTTACGGATCTCTTATATACAGAGAGTATTTCAAATTAAGAAAATAAAAAGTAAGAAATAATAGTTATTACTTACTTTAATACTTTAAAGAGTATTAAATTATTCTACTTGAATATTTGCATGTAGTATATATACTATTGTATGGGTTTACAAGTATTCAGATGTGGTGTGATTATGTCTACAAAAGATTTGTAAATATTCAAGTAAAAAATATTAATGCTTTTGTAAGGACTGAAAAGTATATTAAGAATATGTATTTAATTTTAAATGATTTAGCACTATTAAAACTAAAGATAATAAATACTTGTCAAAAAACTCGGAAGTATTCAAAGACTATCCACTAAGAAGCATTTAAATAATATAATCTAATACTTTTCAATAATTTTCCATTTGCTGGGATGGCATGGATTTGTCACCTGGAGGTATCCTAAATAATTAAAATGCTGAAGGCAATTCACAGATGCTCTGTTACCAGTGTATGTATTTATATTAATGTTTTTTCTGTCTCTCTTTCTGCGATATATTTTTTATCATTTATCGGAATGAAGATAAACGAGTAAATATTATCATATAATTCATAATGAAGACATACCCTAATCATGTAATCTATGAACCTTCTTGAAATTTTATTTCTAAAAAGTATGGATTTATCCATAAGAATTCTGAATGGGCAAGCCTGACTTTTTATTGATCATTTATTTTTTATGTACCTTCCTTTTCCTTTACCTCATTCTAATTTCCAACAACTTCTTTGCTGTAAATTTTTGAGTATTTTGTTTTCAATTCACAGATGTCGTTTATAAATTTATTGAGCTCTGATGGAGAACAATTCAATGTTGATGTTCGTGTTGCATCGTGTTCAGCAACTATAAAAAGAATGTTGGAAGATCTCGGACATGATGAATCTGATACGGAACCTGTTCCATTGCCTAATGTGAATGCGATGATCCTACGAAAGGTGCTTGAATGGTCTACTTATCACAAAGATGACCCGTTACCATCGTCATCTCAGGTAGACGAGGCCAAAGAAAAACGAACAGACGATATTTGCCCATGGGACGTTGAATTTCTTAAAGTATGTAATTTTTAATCTTAATTATTTAAAATTTATTTATTACATTACTTTATTTATTATTATTATTTGCTATAATGTGTTACATTGTATTGTTACTTAATTACTTTCATAATCACTATGACAGTTGAATAAATTTTATCAGTTAAATGCAAATTTGATATAATAAACTCTGTAAAGCCTTTAGAAACATAATAAAGAAGTAAAACTCACTTTACATTGTGAGCATCTTGGATACAATTGTTACACATTATTATCACTTGGTTTGTATATAATACATGTAAACACTTAATTTCAAATGATTTGCTATGATGTAATTGTTTTGTTTATTTTTCCACTCTGGGTCACTAAGAACAATTATATTTATGTCGTTTCTATGATGATTAGAGCAATTGTATTGAAAAGAATAGAACGTGTGATATAGAAATAAATATTTTGTAAAATCATGTAGTAGATTGATCCTTCAATTGTAAAATATTATTTTGGATTTTTTTTTAAATGGATGTTCTTTGGCACGTGAAAGTCATGTACTGTATTTTGAGTTATAAATGTAAAGTAGATTTTCAATTCTGATGCATATAAGATAATTTACTTCAAAAATGATAAATAAATTTAAAATAATTCTAAAATGTATACTTTTACATACAATACAGTAAAATGATATTTTATTGTGTTGTTATGTAATATACACATATATTTATTTATTATAATATGCAATTCAATTTCAACATTTTATTATATTTTTTAGCTTGACCAAGGAACTTTGTTTGAATTAATTCTGGCTGCAAATTATCTTGACATCCAAGGTTTGTTAGATGCTGGATGTAAGACTGTTGCAAATATGGTCAAAGGTAAAACACCAGAAGATATTCGCAGTACCTTTAGCATCGTAAATGATTTCACACCAGAGGAAGAAGAGCAAGTTCGCAAAGAAAATGAGTGGTGTGAAGAAAAATAAAAATGTATGTAAAGTGTGTGATTTGTCAAATTATATTCATCCAAAAGATGAGGATGTGCTTCGCTGTTGTTAATGAAAATATGCTGGAACATCCTTTGATGCAAGCAGACAATCAGGATATATAAAGTTATTCTTTACAAAACACTACTGTACTTTTCATATCAATATTCTCCATTAAGGGCCTACAAGTAAGAGGAATGTCAAAAATCAAGACAAGCCTAATTTCTAAAAAAATATTTAATGAAAATTGCCTTGGGCAGGTTGCTTCATGGACCTTAATGGGGGAGGGATCTCCTTCGATAGAAACGTGACATATATATGTATATATATTTTTTCATTTTTGATATACTTAACGAGATATTTTATCTAATTTTCATACAATATACAAAACTTATACCTGAAAATGTACAAACTCATAAAACCGTTAAAAAGAATGAATAATCATAACGAAGTTTGTGAAAGCATATCCCGATTTCTTCGCTTTAAAAGATTGTGGGCACATTAAATATGAACATATTACTTTTTAACCCTCGAACAACCTAAGAGGTAATGTCATCATAACTTAACCTAAGGGAATGTCAAAAAATGATAAAAACTTTTACAAATTAATTTCTTATCTATCGGTTGACATAATATTGGTTTCTTGTGGTTTGAAAAGAAACAAAAGATAAAAATATTTTGAACCTTTAAGAACTGTTGAATCATTAGGATTTACTTCTACAAGAAATGCATTTCTAAAAACAATATTTCATAAATACTACCTTTAAACTCCAAAATCACAAAGCAAAGTTTTTCTTGTTTTTTGACATTCTCTTACCCTTTTCAGGTCGCTCGAACGATGCTAAACTTGTATAGACCTGCTAATCTTTAAAGTACCAACAATCAATTGTCTATATTCAAAGTATATATATATTTATTGTAATATTTTATTTTAAAATGATTGTAAAATACGTTTATTAAAATAAAGAACAAGATTTACATCTTTATCAACTTTTTACAATTGCCTAAAATCAGCAATTACATATTATATGTATACAACTCCATCGATGCGCCCTTATTTCCTTCGTTCAATTACATTTATACGTGCATGCATACATTTCTAACCACACATACATTCATAATATGTATAGTGTAGAAGAGATTCCAGAGATAATCCGACTACTTGATTCCGGTCCATGACAAGATTGTCTAAATTTACGCTGTTTGGACACTCTCAAGATATTCGTAACCGCTAGATAATGTGTGATTTTATTAGACACATCGAACGTCCCATTTTTTGCTCAATCTTCAGAAAAACGCAAATTCCAGTAAATTGCACGAATATTCGTTTGGCTCTTAAATGGAGCATCTCATCAGATGTGTACCATCCGACAATAAACAATCAAAAAAATTCGCCATATGTATTTGTCGTGATTTGTTAACATTCACTGTTTGCGTGCATACACCCAGATGTAGCAAAATCGAAAATTTTTTTTACTTTCAATTTATGATCCAGTATTTTCGTGTTAATTATTTTGTGAAGAATTTTCATATTTCTCTTGTAAAATATGAAATTTTTTAATAATTATAGTTTGTATTAGAAAAGACAATATTTAGAAAAATTGTTTTATAAAATGAATAACATATAATCAGTAACATATTAGATTTGAAAAGTCAAAATTACCAGACATTCATTTAAAGTCATTAAAATTTTAGATTTAAACTGTAATACCGGGTATTTTCGATTTATTTTCATTTATGTAATCCACTGCCACAAATAAACAATGTTTGTACAGTAAGTACAGAAAATAATAAAATTGATAGTTTCAAATACATATGTTAACATCTGACAAAAGAAAAAAAAAATATATCTCGTTTATTATCATTATTTATATTTTTTAATTGAACATGTTTGTAAATATGGTAATGTGTGTTTTGATATATATATACATATATATGTACTATATATTTTACTTCAAATGAATGTCCGCAACAGAAATTTATACGTCGTGTAAATTAGTAGTATTATACTATATAGGGTGCGGGCTATTATAATTGATCCACACATGCAAATACCTAAAAAATGAAGTAATTGCTATACAAAAAAATTATTTAAACGAAAGAATTATTTAGGATAATGAGGCCCATCTTTCTGCATTAATGATTTTGACTTGTCAATTTTCAAGATTCTTCCAATATAAGTCATAAGAAACGTTAGTTTTAAGAAAATGACCTTCAGAACGTTAAATAAAGGTAAAAATAGGGGTTTGCTTAAAAAAGTGTAGTCTGTCCTTCAGATAACCTTCAGATAACCTTGGAAGTTGACTTAATAAAGGTCAAGATGCAAGAAGTCGTTAGCCCCAAACCTTATTATTACGTTTATTATAGCCCATAAATCCTGAAAAGTTCAAAAAAACTGCTTCTGGACGAGTTTTTAACATTTGACCTTTATTTGACCTTCAGGTCACATTCGTACAAATTAGAAAACATATCGTTTCGAATGTAAAATTTTCCATTCTTTTCGGTCAGAAATTGGGGTTCGCATTAAAAAAAAAAAAAAGAAAACACTTTGACCTCCAAATAACCTTAAAAATTATCAACAAGATTAAAACCAATAATGCCAAAAGAGGTGCCTCATTATCCTGAACAACTTTTGTTTAAACAATTTTTTTGTATAGCGCTACTTTTTTTAGATATTCGGGTGGATCGATTAAAATGGTCCACCCTGTCTATATGTATTACGTGTACTGACTGAATTATACAGATTAAAAAGTGCAATCATCAAAAAGTCGACAATGACTATAACTTTAGTAAATGTGAAATAAATCAAACGTGCAATGTAGTGCATAAAATGTTCCATGCTCAGTATATATATAAAATTGTTTTATATGCTAATAAACAATATTTTTGATATTTCAATTAAAACTAGGGGCTTCGCCCCTGCGGCCTTCGGCCGCCAACCCCACCGGGGGCTCCGCCCCCTGGACCCCTGGCGCGCTATCGCGCGTAGCTCGCT
>JAPYZR010000566.1:0-55371 GCA_030522945.1 Trichopria nigra | reverse complement strand
CATTCAAAATTAAATGAGAACTTTTGGAAACAAATTATTTTTAATTGAGATATGGAAAAATAATTTGTTTCCAAAAGTTCTCATTTAATTTTGAATGATATCTGCTGGAATTTTTATGGTGATTGTATATTTTATGTAGAATCACCCTTCCAGAGCCCAAATTAAAAAAAAAAGTTTCAATAATTTGTTATTTATACTTTCATTGTTGCAAAGCTCAGTCGGTAACTGTTCTACTTTAGAACCCTCTTAAGGGTAATAAGTAATAACGACTTGCAACGAGCATGAACAACAATAACAACATAATACCGAGAAAAACAAAGCAATGAAAGTAAACAGAAGAAATTAGTATGTTTTTCGATAAAAATTAATTTATTATTGAAAGAATTTCAAAATCGACGAATATTTAAATATTTGGTTTTTAACCTTTGGAGGACGGGGATTTGGGGCGTCTGACTCCTCTAAGAGAATGTATAAAAAATTCTTATATCATGGATTGATCATGGGTGAAGTGTCGATTACCTCTCGAGCTATTATAGTGGTTTTCCCGTTTTGAGTGATAAAGCGAATGTTGAATTTTTCAACTTTGTAATAATTCAATTATTCGACTCAAAATTGGCGGAAAAAATTGAGAAAAATTGTTTCTAGAATGTTTAGACATCACATTTGTATAAAATAGTTATTAGACTTTCAAAAATGTTAAATGGCGGATGCAAGTTTGGTGCAGTTGCCGAGTAAAACAAAGCATTGTAATGTTGATGAAAATATGTAGGGAGACATTCTCCAGTCAGTAATTGTAAATCAGACTTCTATAATTCAACATGGTGGATTCAAAATGGAAACCAAAAAGATTTTTTTTTTGAGCCACTCATAGTGGCTTTCCCGTCCTCAAAAGGTTAACAACTATCCTGCAAATTCATAATAAAGGCATACAAGGTAAATGAAAATGGGAAATATCTGGATCGTCATAATTGTCACAATATATATTTATATATATGTTTTAAAATAATCTTTGTTAAGATTAATTCTCGCTCAAATAAAGAACGACCAATGCATCTTCAACTCATAGCCCATTATCAAATTTTCTATGTTTATAACTAACATTGTGATTGGAGATATAATGGAAACTAGATTCTAATATTTTGTGAAACTGTGTTTATTAAACTTGTGATGAAAGTTCGTTATATAGTACATGAAAAATTCATTATTTTCATTTTAAATTCATTCAAATTCATTCCAGTATTTTTAATGTATAAAATGAAAACAGTAAACGAATAATGTTTAATAACGTCAGTTAGGAGGCTGTTGTGGTTCCATGATAAATTCAATTTTTATATAAAATATATGAAATGTCCTAAATCGTTAGTTGAACTATTTTTCACTGGTGGCGCTAATCAACTATTTTATCAGTGTTGTTACAGTAGGTAGGTTACGGAGTAAGATGTAAATTACGATTTAACAAAAACAGAAATATAGTTTATATTTATAAATATATTTTAATAATTAGCCTATGAACAATAATAATAATCCAGTATCTGAAATCACTTGAAACGCGGCGTCGCTCGGCTATTTATCCCTTTGATGAAAATTGTGTAATGTATAAAATATGCTCAATTTCCTTCCACGTTTATAACCGTTCTGTCATGCGAAAATTCTAACACGCGTTAGTTTTAGGTTGTAACTATAGACGTTTCTGCGTCGTGGGTATTTCGTCGTCTTAAACGTGACGAGTAATTAACGCGTGGTTGGTTAAAATCTTATTAGATTTCCTAAACGCAGGCTATACTTCTGTGAACAATTAACTTGAAATTTGATACGATAAAATAATACATTATATAGGATAAATATTTGGAATTAATTTTCACGTGATATTTTCAAATTAATGCAAATTATAATCACGAGGAATACACATAAATTCTATTTACATAATATTGGTATATAACCTTTTCATGGAGCGATTGAAATGAAGTTTTCTATACTTAAAGAAATCAACTATTTTATTAAGTCTACGATATTTGTGTATTTGTGTAATTATTCTAGCATTGAAAGATTGAAAGACGTTACTTTTCTCGATGTATGAAATTTCGTTTTGTATGGCAATTTTGTTTACTTGTTAAAAATATTACATTAGCTGGAAACGAATTGCTTTAATGTATCGGTCGAATATCCATGTCAGACATATATTTTATTAAAATATATAGACATGGTAATTTTCAGTTTCATGTGGTACGTACATCCATTGGACGTATGTATATATTGCGGATATCCAGAAATCCATTGTACATCCACTAAACGTCCAATGTACATCCATCTTACGTCCATCATGCACTGAAAAAAAATTGATTTTCTTGAATTAAGTAAGATTTACTAAAAAGAAGGAAACATTTTCTTAATTCAAGTAAATATTTACTTGAAAATAACAAATTTTTTTTTCAGTGCAAGTATCAAATGGATGCCAGATGAAAAATCTCGCTACTGACAACTGGAAGTAAAATTGACGTAGTATAATAATGACATCTAGTAGGATTGTATGGCCCTTGAACGTTCATCAATGTAAGTAATCTAAATCTAGATTAAATATAATATAATCACACTTTGAATGGGCCTCTCACAATTAGCACGGAATTTCCAGATATGTATACAAATAATAGACCAGTTTTTATACATTAGAATACTATTTATGGTTACGTCCATTATACGTCCATTGTTTGTCCATTATCTAAATGTTTTCGTTAACGCACTTTAAGCTTTAAAATTTTCATGCGACTTCTTAAGTATTTAATACTTACATGCTTAAATACCAAAAATCGTAATCAACAATTCTTCACGGTCTAATTTATTTCGACGCTTACGTACGCTTACTACTTACATATTATTCCTAAAGTAATTACATGTAAACCAGACACGTTGGAATTATAAGAATGCTTTTCAACGACAGCTCACGTTCTTCAGCTAGTCACAAATCTTCTGACTTGGGCATTTCCAGCTCGTCAATGTCATACGTAAAATGAAATTTAAAAAAAGAATCAAGGTTTATAAAAAAAAAGCAGATAAAAGCGACGAAAGACGTAATGAAGGAATTTATAAAAATTTATGGGGATACTTGCACTTTGAAAAATATTATTTTTGTGCATGATTTAGCAGCAATTGTTGCCCTCCAGGAAGCTTTCATTTTAAATCAAGAATACTCCTCCGACCATTCCATATGAAATTGTCCTACTAAATTATTTCGAAAGCACTATTGTTATCTTCGATTTCCTAGAACACGTCAGTGCAACGATTTAAACGCCTCGAAGTCCCTATGTTAGATGGAACTACGTGATTCGGGATTGAATTATTTACGATTGTGCGAACACGTGCAGAAGTGTTTCCTGTTTGCGTCGCAATTGCTGCTGAAGAACTGTCACTTGTTATCCTTAGTATAACGACCGTTCGAATCACACCTTCGAATCGAGGATCGCAGCGGCTATATATAGGAAAAGGAGAGACGACGATTCAGATGAGAGGGGTACAACATTGAAATTCCATTCTCGTTTAGTCGCCCTTTGCTCGTCAACTCTCACATAGTTCGTGGGTAGACAGATTTTGGAGGGGGGAGTCGAAAGTGGAGAACCAGGAGTTATAAAGTAAGAGCCGGAAAGCAGAGTGAGCGAACATGCTCGCGCAAAAGTTGGCTAGAAAAGTCGTAGTGGGAGGATGTTAGGAAGGACGAAGGCTTCCCGAAGACTTGCGAGGTGGCTGCCGTTATAGGGTTCGAGTGACGACGCATGCATCCATAATGGGAGGCATGCACTTTTGTTATCACCCGCCTTTTTTCACCCTGAAAACGGGGAGTGTGAAAGGCAGGGTAAAGGAGAAAATGAAAGATGAAATCGGAATTATAAATCAGAGTCTGCGAGGTCGGTAGATAACTCGTACATTCAACGCTTCAGGCAGCTGCCTTTCAAGCCTCGAGGTGGTGTGTGTGCGCGTCTGTAATTTAATAAGTCGATATGTCAGGTCTTCGTAATAACACATCTCTGATGTAATAAATATATCAGAATCTGATATATAAACAGTTACAATGCATCGAAAAAAGTTTTTGCAGGAATTTGCTAATTATTAAGATCGACAGCTTTTAACAGCTGAGAAAGATGTGGCTTCTCATTTATTGAGTGCAAGGTAGAACTGACGCTTTTTAGTTACAAGAAGAGTTTATAAAACTGTACAATATAGGATTTGGTGATTTCTTACTTTGGCAATGTACACTTGGTCTTTTGGAATCCTGTAAATCTTCATAGCTTCATTCAATAATAAAAAATCATATTTCCAGGGCATCGTATAAATTTAATGTAACAAATAACAATTATGTAAATTTGATGTAACTGTTACCTTCAGAGTTTACTGGGAATGTACTACTTAACAGGTGCATCGAAAATCCTGAGTATCGGATATTGAAAGCGACATCTTTAGCGAGATATACTTAGCAATATAGAATCTAAGATCGCGGATAATGCAGAAGGTCCCGTGCTAATCAAAAACCGTAACATCGTCGACAGAATCGTAAAATGACCACATTTTCAAATTGATCAATTCGACCATTAAGATATTCCGGGATTGATTCCTCCTTAAGGTCAAAGTTTTCGGAGTTTCCGTGCACGTTTTTTTCTGAAACATTCCAAAATTGAAGAATCCCATTATTCAAGGCAATGGAAACAATTAAAATTGATCGGTAACTAACAATACTGGATTTAGAGTCTGTCACAAGAAGAAGAGTTTTTTTTTTTAAGTGAAAATGACTGGTAAATGCAAGGGTGTACTACGACCTGGAGATTCTGCTTAAACTTTTTCATAAGTGGAAAAGAAATACAGAAATTATTTCAACTTTTAAACCTTTTGTGGACTTAAAACGAAAAAAATCTCTATTGTTAGAAAGTCCTCGATCTTCTCTTAACGGGACGAAGATTCATTAAAT
Organism: Trichopria nigra; assembly: GCA_030522945.1. NCBI lineage: Eukaryota > Metazoa > Arthropoda > Insecta > Hymenoptera > Diapriidae > Trichopria > Trichopria nigra. Next base: position 50,420 of record JAPYZR010000566.1, on the reverse strand, counting down.
TGCAATCCGAAAACGGTCGTGCACGGACATCGCAGTCCGTACGCATTGTTCCCAGATTGAACGACGAGATACGCTATATTTATGTTATGCAAATCTCGCTTAGTCGTGCGTTGATACAGTGGCTATCTAGCGGTCGGAACCCACGTGATCGCGATTACTCTCTAAAGCAATTTATGTTCATGGATTCTAATTCGAGTCGGGTATATACACGCGGTGGTCGACTGGTATGTCGCCGTTCTTCTTCTTATCCTTTGAGCTTAATTGAACTTCCTTTCTCGGGTGCGGGTTCCTTCTCATCCTATACCCCATTTACTCTTTGACTTTCTTCCACTCTTTTCCTGACAATATAACGTCAATTGCAGAGCGCGGAATGAGAACCGGACTATTGTCAGTCTGATACGGACGGACGGTTCGTCTAAATGACGATTTGCGAAAACCATGTGGTTATATTGGTCGTTTAAAATCGTCTGGGAATTTTAGCATGCCTGACCATTTCGTATTTTCTAATAAAGGATTCCAATTAAAAAATTTCCCTGACATTGTATTACAATAATAATGAAGAATAAAGAACTTGCATTATAGGAATTCAAAACTGTTTAAACGCCTGAACAAACGCTCAAAAGTCGTTTGTGTCTTAGCATTAATTTTAAATAGTTCATATATAAGGTGTCTCATAACTGGCGGATGACATTTCAGTAGGAAATTATTCGAGTAAAATTTCGAATTAAAAAGTCCATTACTAAAATTCGATCCAAAGTATATTATCTGACTGCTAAGCAATCTATCGTCGTCGTTGATCAACGGGCGGTTTTTCGTCTAAACAAGGTCTACCGTAATACTTTTTTTTCTTGAGATATATGAATTCATATTTTAATATTTGAAATTCATATTTTCCAAGATACGACCGAAAATATATAGAAAATTTTCAAAATCTCATCAAAATGTTAGAAATTAATATATTCGTATTTTGGTAAAGGGTTTTTCATTCAAAATTTCCTAAAAACATCACCACCAGAAATGACATATGCAGTTCTGGGACACCCTGTACTCGACTTTCATAAGATTCAGATTTCTAATCAATTTAGTTTTCGATACAAGTACATATAATGTGATACTTTACATGGATACTTCACAAAATACATGATAACGTATAGGAAAAAAAATTTGTGTAAATTTCGATTTTGCATCCAGTTTTTGAGGCGTAAAAAGTGATAGTTTTACTTATTAAACTTTTCCAATATAGTTGTATTTCCCTATTCATATTGATAATATGACATGCATAATCTATATATATATTTATAAGAAAATTCGTATCGGAAAGCTCAGGTTTTAAATAGTTAATTTATTGCGGAATCCCCGTAAAACTGTATAACAAATAAATTGAAGAGTGCGTATACATAAAAATAAAAAATGGCTTAATTCATTATATCAAATGTTAAATAAATTCAATTAAGCGTTAACGAGAATGATTTTTGCGCACGAGCAAATGTCGTTACAATAATTCAAAAAAATTATTTTTATGCTAATTTTGTACGGCAATTATAAATATCGTATTATCCAATTAGCGCAGAGATTATGCATTTTACACTCTTCGCGTACATTTCAGAACAGCCATCAGTTATTTATGTCAAGTATGCAAGGGATACGTATTAACCAGAAACTCGTACTGTGAAGATGAGTTATACATATTGGTAGCCGTATATCCCATGAATAGCGGCGTTAAAATTGGAACCGTCATATAACACGAGGACAACACACAAATTCGCTTTACTTGTCATTTCAATTGCGCCGACCACGGTCCCACGTATTTATAAATTGACATCAACATCAAAATAGTCATTTAATAAGTTTAGCAAAGTGAAATGAGAAGAGTTATTCAGAATCGTCTGGATTGTAACAATTTGTCACCGAATGATATAAACTTAGAATATACTGCGGTAGAATTAGAAATCGCGAATCAATATGTCTCATTAAAAGCATCTCGCAATTCCGACATGAAATATTTTTATACATATATATATGAATAATGTATATATACCTGTTATATACACTGAAAAAAAATGTTATTTTCAAGTAAATATTATTTACTTGAATTAAGTAAGATTTACTAAAAAGAAGAAAACATTTTCTTAATTCAAGTAAATATATTTACTTGAAAATTACAAATTTTTTTTCAGTGTATAAATAAGTTTTCTTAATGATTTCCACATCCTAATTTATTGAATTTCTTTCAATTTTCTGGAAAATTATACTTTCGAAAACGAATTTTCAAATACAGTAGTAAAAAGATGTTGCTATAGTAGTATTTGCAAAAACATGAGTGGACAATTAGAAATTGTACGATGATATCAAATACGACTTGCGAATAGAAAGGATGCTTATTTAATTTTCTTAACGTTCGCGTATGCGGACAAGAAATTACAGAATTCGCGATAAAAGGAAACGTAAAATGCGAGGCTAAAATATAACCCATATTAAGATAAACCAGCATCCATTTACGCCGCATAATTCCCCATTCGGGTTCTGCCCGGGCAAACGTATGTCTCTCGTGTCGCTCGTTTCTGCATCTGCTGTTACATATGAAAACGCAATATAACGAGTGTAAATTCCTTAGGTTTGCAAATACACAGTTTGCGACGGACGGGCCAGGTTAAAATATTCATCACGTATATATGCGAGGGAATGGAAAGACACTTTTTTTTTAAATGTTATTACTTCAAAATTAACCATATGTACAATAATCGTTTATTACAAATACGAGCGCGCGAATATTGCAAGCGTTATAAATAGTGAGTATACGATAAGATTAATACTAATAAGAATAAAAAATAGCATGTCGACGAAAGATTATGTGTACCGATAAAATTAAATTGAAAAACAGCGTTACTTCTCAGCTTTGCTGTTATATAGGGATAGATTTTACATTTTACGAACAAACTCAATTATAGTCGATATAAACTTTTATTTTACATTTACATACCGAAATGAAATACAATTTTATTAGTATTTCATGAAATGCAGGTATGTGTGTACACACTTCTCTTATGCGAGAATGCAATCTGCGTTGAGGGACACGGTAAATTATTTATATGTCAAACAAGATGCGCACGAAATGTCGTAATATCCAGGAACGAATCAGAGGGAAGGTTTATAATACAGCAGTTTCAGGCTGATGGGCAGCTTTATGGGACGTTTGCATCCTAATTTTCCCTCGTCTACGGCAGAACCTCCCAAATGTCAAATCCAAACTATACCAGAATCGTTCCTGTTTTGAGAATATTCCAGTTATAATATGTAAATTTTCATAGGTAGTGGGAAACAATTACCGTTCGATTGTGCAATGGCGTTTCGAAAATGTCACAAACACGAGTAATACTATTTGTAACTCAACTGAAACTTCCACCGCTTCAATATTTCCAGAATTTTCGTTGCAAAATGTCGCAAAGCCGCACAATTATTCCTTGCAATTTTGTGATATTTGAATGGTCAAAAATATTCACGAATTTATTTTATAAAGACTTCAAAAGGTAAACGCACGAATGACTATGAACATTAACATTAACCTATATCTGGACAATTTAATCAATGTTTCCTATGTCTCCAAACGCGTGTAAAAATGGATTATAAGTTACAAAGTAGAAGCAAAAACTTCAAAAAATATTTTCTGGATTATAAGGTGTCTACTTATGTATGTTCATGTTCAGTTATTGGTATCTTTACATTACTTGGAGATTATTACTGCAGTTAAAAAATATGAGAGAAAAATATCAATAATAACAATATAGTAGTAATTATTTCACATTATTCATTTTTGTTTTTGAACGTTCCAAGAATTTCAAATTGGACATTTATTAAGAAATATTTTGAAATCATGTTTATTTACTTGAACTTGATTTCAGGATTCATTCCGCATAATAAAGTTTCTATTTAGTTTGTAATTTTACACAAAATTTGAATTGAAAACAATATCTTAAACATAATGCATTCAAGAATATTTGTCAGGTAATTTTGTAGGTAATTCTAATTTAAAATATCTAAGCAATATCGTAAAAATAATGTATTCTAACAGCTCGAATACCAACATGAAAAAGTCTGCAAAATGTTTTATACACATTTTTGCTATATACTTAAATTACAATGTCGTATAAGAATATGCTAAATATATTTTCATCCAAATACGACAATCATTGAATAGGATAATAAAAGATTAATGAATATTCAATGAATAATTATGCAGTATCTCCTTCGTAAAAATTGACCGTTTTGGTACGTAGGTATTTTCTAACAGGGTATAGTTTTGTATATAATAAGAATATCCTAAGATATTATTTAAAAGACTGTAAAAATGTGACATTTTAGAATATTTTCAGATAATTTTACGGAAAGTTTTATTTGATAATATCTGAATTAAACTCATAAAAAAGTGTATTCAGAACTAGTCGAATACTAACAAAAAAAAAAAAAGTTTGTAATAATAATAAATTTGCAATATTTTGAGAATTGTGCTAAATATTGTTTAATAGGGAATATTACAAGTATTATTTTCGATATAATGATAAGTTTTGAGAATGTTCCATGTATAATTCACTCCTTCAGTGTATGATATGATAAAATAGAATAAAATAGAATTTTGTTTATTTAGCATGCGGGGGTGCCTATATTGACCAAAACCCATACAATGATGATGCACGCAAAGAATATCGCAAGAATATCATTAAAAATACTACGTAAAATGGACGAACATTGTTACGTAATTGTCTATACAATTATTGAATACGATAATACGGTTTAATAGTGTTCCACGTATAATTTTATATTTTTAGTAGTAAATATAATAATATTCTGTTTATATGACTGCAGAAAGAAAAGAATAAATTTAATTCAAAAAGTTAATCGATTATCTAAATAACATTGTATTCAAAATATGGTTTCATTTGAATATTCTAATAATTAGTTGATTATATTTTATTAAAAATATTATTATTCTTCAATATAGAATATTTGTAGAATATTTTGCGTATATTTTCGTTTTCATTTGAAATACAATGAAAATTGGAAATTCCTATTTACAATGTATGGAGTTTTTAAACTTAAATATAAATATTATTTATTAAAAAAAAAAAAAAAATTATATATATGCAATATACATATTACAGCAATCATTCGTAACTTTTTAAGTTTGGCAAGTGGACAGCTTTAAAGTTGTGATTGAATTCTTTATTTCCATGCGCGCCGCTGCGCAATGATGTTCATATTTTATTACCGACACACACGGTTGCTGAAATTCAAATATATGCCTTGCGTTGACCCTAAGGCGTGACCTTGTTCGTAAATTAATATAAAAAATTCTCTATAAATGATGAACTAATTTATACCCACGTTTACGGCTAATTTACGATCGCATAAAAATGATCTCATAACTGGATCAAGAAAGACGTTATCGCCCTAAAACTTGCAGGCAAAATGGTCGATCGGAGTCCCATCGTGCATTTCTTATATACGTTCGCAATTTTATTTTGAACTTTTTACAAAACACACTCGCACCTCGGCTGGCCTCTATATATATACCGTGGATGGGGAACACGCTGCAAAGTGTCCTCGGCGAATTTATCCTCGCCGTAAAGCGAAGCGTTTGAATGCGTCGGTCCCAAACATAAAACAAGCCCAACTATCCGGAGAGACCCGTACACATCCTGGAGGAGCCCACGCTCCGCCACGACTGTTCCGCAAGCATTAACATAACTCCTTCTCATAACCCTATGTGATTGCGCCATCTCCTTGAGCGAGGCCAATACGCGGCTATGCGGTATTCTTTCAAGAATAACGCAGGATGATAGGGTAGTTGCCGAACAATGTATTTTGCCCGTGCTGACGGAATCGATATAGAAGTCTAGAATGGAAGAACTGGGGAAATGTGACTAACAGCTGATTTTAATGTTTATTGTTTTGGTATTTTAATTAGAATTTAAAATTTTGTTGTTGTTGTCGAGATTGATTTTTTCAACAATGTTTTCGATTGTAATCACGTCGCATCTTATTCACGATTGATTGGTATTAGGAAATTGCATTTCACGTAATTTGTAACGATGTACTATTTCCTGATAGAATGCGGGAAATTTGTATTGATTAAAAAATATTTTATATTTTTCAATCAGCAAAATGTAACAACAGTATGCTTGAAATAACAGAGAGAGAAGAGTATTTGAACAAAGGAACTGGCCTTGCGGAGGAAGTGAATTATTCGAGTCGTTGGAAGCCTATTTGAATAATAGTGCATAGCAATATTAAAAAATTGACTGTTTGCGGAAGTCACTATGATAAGACCTAAGTATACATTTGCGACCATTTGTTGGACAAGGGCCTGGCCCGTATCAGTCTTGTCTCTGCAGGCGTAGTAACGTACAGTTTTACGACATGCGACACGTTCATGCTACGCTTGTTTTACATTTCGTTCCAAGTCCCGACTACAACAAGACCGCCTCCGCAATTCGCTTCATTGCTTTATTTTCTGCTCTTTTATTTCCTAACGATCTGCCATAATCGCATTTATGGTCTCTAACTTTAATGATGTGCTTTTATTTATTATTTACCTACTACAGGAAATAATTACATTGTTTTCGAATTTAAAGGAAGGTTCATAACATCCTGATGATATAAATCCTGATTTGATAGCTAATAATAAATAAATATTTACAATTAGTAGACAACCGTAAATATCACTGAATAAGTTCCACAATTTCATTCTCGTGATAAGACATCCTTGTTGCGCTTCTTATGTACCAAATGGAAATCCACCCAGACAGTAAAATGAAAAGTGCCCAATTTCACAGGTTTTTCTGATCCTGATGTCATTATGAGGTCTACATATTGATGACGAGTCCTTCCTGGACATCATTTTCACGAATGCCCTATAGGACTCTTCATCAATAAACAAATGCTGGTGATAAACTGACCTTATCAATTTTCAATTTTGGTTTTGTTTTAAGTTTTTGGAAAGGGATAATCGATATACGTCTAATACATATGTGGCTCAAGTGTGCCCTTATTTGTTTACATATATTAGTTCGATCGACACAATACATTTTGCGAAATAATATAAACAAATGCCTTAAAGTTGCTAAAGTAAGTTACACGTTACAATGGAGCAACATTTTTCTGTCCAGGATATATCTTAGATCGTCAAGCCGTGAAATACGCCAGTGTTTCGTGACGTCGAGGCATCTCACCGGTGTGGATTTGCAACTTCGTCAATGTACGTAGCTAGATTTGCATGTAATCCCATCGATCGTCGAAGTCGTCGTCGTCGGCTTAGGAGAGTTATGCAGGATTCGCGGACGAGCGGAACGTACCCTGGAACCTTCCTTCCGCCTATACGAGTGGGGTTGTCATGGTGCCAGGGACTCACTACTAGTGCATTGTCGAGTGCAATATTGAACTCGATGTTCGTAGCAAAGGTTGTTCCGCCGGAAGTGACCAACGTCGCATCGATGTTGTCCGGAACAAGGCGGCGCGCGACCGCGTGTCAGAAGTTTGTTATACCGTTAAGCAACTTGCGGAAGATCGTTATCGCTGGGGCGTCGTTGAGTCATAACGCACAGGAAGCATGGATTTTACGACGACGTCGATGACAAATCGAGATTAGGAGAGCAAATGGATTACTCGTACGCGGATTAATTGTGGTGGTTATGAATGGGATGAAAATATTTTGAGGTAGTACATTATGCAATTAGTGAGCTAAAATGATCTATGAGTGAGGTTAGGTTAGGACGGGTGGAACGTTTGTCATATCTACCCATCTCGTCACCTAACATTTGTAATTAAAAAAAAAAGCAAACGAAAAGATCATACAACAAGCACATTTAGGTGAAGGAACATATTTATTAGTTTTTTTAACTGATCGTAAGCGACTATGGAATTAAGGCACATACTCGTACCCATGAGTCAGACTGTTGTAATGAGTCAGACAGCTGGTTATTCCAGGGAAGTTTTTCACGACAGTTTGTTTAAAATCCCGAAGCATCACCGACATTACGTGTCTTTTAAGCTGAGAGATTCTTCTTTTTTATGGCCAGTTGCGTCAGTTGCAATTAGGATGTTTGGCAACTCGAACAGTTGGGACGTAATCCCAATCGGTTCTCGGAAGAACTCGTCCAACGTCGTGTTTATTCATACCCGCTATGAATAAACAAGATATGAGCATTTCTTCTGATAATTCCTTGGATATAGATGAGCCATCAGAAGATTCAAAGACATCGTAAGAAGTTCTGAATTGGAATTCAATTCAATGGTGCTTGAGAATGATGCCTGTGCAGGTCACGTGATTTGCGAGCATGCACCAGGGTAGAAAGCATCGCATCGCAGCGAGATTGGACGTGGCATCCCTGAGTCAGTACCGACAATCTGTCGCGAGGGAGGCCTTCCGTAGATCGGAATCGTCCCGACGGAACATCTCTTCTAAATCCATTCGAGAATATATATATGACGTCAGATGCACTGTCCGATTGACTAAGAACAGTATTCAAACAGGCTGGACGGATTGAAACCGTCTAACCAAGTCTTTATATTAAACGTTGAAAAGAATCATTCCCATCATTTCATTGGACGGATAAACAGAAAAATTACATCAAGTTCGTTTTATATTGACTTTAGGATTATTAAAACATCCTATGACAACATTGGAATTCCTCCAATTAAAAAGCCAATCCGCTCACGAGTCTTCCTTCGATTTTGAGCGCGTTAAAAGTATGACGTATTGTATGCGCTTATACTCCAGAAACTCAATTTTCGTAGAAATTCAATTCCGATACGCGGTCGGTTTTGCCGGACTTTATTGACCGTTCGAGTTTCGGATATTCGGTATAAACTGTACTGCCCGATTTCAACTTTTTGACAGGCTCTTAGGCACGGCGTGCGTGCGAGAATCGGGGAAAATGGATATGCGGTGAACGAAACCGTGTCGCATTCTATCGACAATAAACGCGAAGCCAGAAGGGAGCGTCTCGCCGTGCAGCGGATTAAATGCACAGTACTCCCGTGCTTTTTCCCGAACAATGGCGTTTTCGATTTTGGTTAAGCCCAAATCGACGTGAATCGGCAAAAGCTTGCTGCCGATAGACTTGTATTTACAACCAATGTACCCGGAATGAACGAGTGCTGGATTTCGTCTCTTTTTTTACCACCCCCAGTGTTTCCCTGGAATACGTTCGATATCCGGGTTCGAGCCAGTTGAACTCGATTCTTATTTCGCGTTCTCGATTGCGAAAAATGGGGGAGTAGACGCTGCATGTAAATGCGTTAAAACGCGAGAATGGAAGGTCATTTTGAATAGGTACCAATCCGCGTAGATAATTAGATAGGATTCCGGCAGGAATCATGTCGGGCTTCCCCATGTCTAGTCAAATTTTGATCAGGATCCACGTGGGAATTCATGAAGTCACGTGGAGAAATGTAACGATTTCGCCTTTGTAGGCGCGATTCTGACATGGAAATCTTATACCCGATTTCGACTGGAATCCATATTTTCCCTGGACCAAACATTTATTTACACCTAACCTATCCTAACCTATGAGTATGTGCCTTTGAATAGTACAATTATTTGTTGGTGCGTATTATGCGTATCATGCCACTATTGTTTATATTAAATATTAAATATATACAGTTTGTTTACATTAAATGTAAATATATACTTTGAGGAAGACAAGAGAGGAATTGAGTGGCTGTGGGAAATATCGATATAAATATTGGTAGAAATCTTGATTGCTAAATCGCATTTACCCAAGTTTTCGCCTTAACTTTGCACACATCGGGAAAGGGGATGCTACCGGCGAAATTATAATAAGTAAGCTGACATAAGGAGGAGGGTGCGAGCTTATGCTCGGCATATTTGATCGCCTCCTCGGTTGTGTATTAACAAATGAGGAGATACTCGCTTATGAACCTACGTCAATTAACTATTCATCGGCAGTTCCTGCAAGAAAATGTGCGAAGGGTCGCTACGGTCGGAGGAAAAAGCCATTATATTCGCAATGCGCTGGTAGGAGGAAAGAAGAATGGAAGAAGCGTGGGAGGATTGAAAGGCTTCGAGGTTCAGCGCTGCATCGGGCCATTTTCCTGAATAAAACAGTTGCTCGCATTCATCGCAAAGTCCTGCACGTAATGCATGCTGCAGCGGAACCCGACGACTTTTGTACTTGCGAATAAATGTATCTGTCCCCAGGGTCGAAAAGATACTAGACACAGGCGTCGACGTGTGGAAAGAGAAAGGGGATATAAAAAATTAGACGCCCGTCTCGCCGGAAAAGTCGGGCGAATTGAAAAAACGATTACATAACTAGATAAGAAAATCGAAATCATTCGTCAGCGACTGGAATTTTTCAAAAAATCTATTGGCATTGATGTGTAGCTAAAATTAAATGGTAGTTTTTGATAATATTAACATCCCGAGTTGCTCATGTGTATACATTTTCTTGGTTCTACTCGATTTTAAAGGAAGTCTTAACCCAAATGGCTCGAGTACATCCAATGTACGTTCAGTCGAGGACGAGCATCAGACGACCATTATGGACGTGTAATGGACATAAATATGAGGTTTTGTAAAGGATAAAAACTGGACATCCAATATACATCTAATGGACGTAAATTACCAAGTCTGTATGTTGTAATAAAATATGTTTCTCCAATTTTCCTCCAATTTTACGGAGCTTGTGTAGAAGTTTTTTTTAGCAATCTATGGCGTTCTGCACTTACGATGACCACATTTACCATGTAAAGAGCCTTGCATAATATTTTCAAGGAAAAAAAAGTATTGGGTCAACCAAAATATAGTCGACACAACCCTTCCCATGGATGATGTGATCATTTCTGTGGTTGATACACCCATAGTATTGTTGCTCCAACAATACTGTTTTTTTTTTCACGAGATTGAAATAAAGTATAAAAAAAAACAAAGTGACTCTGATGATTTTAATTTTGTCTACAATTATTTTTTTAGGGATTCGGTTGCGGATCAGAAAACCTATAATTCAGAAAATAGACACAAAAATAACAAATTGTAAGGGAGGCTCGTCATGGCTTTTCATGTTACAGTCGGCGTGATAGAGCCATCGCGTTTATTCCGCGTTATCACACAGCGCCATCTATCTGTGCATGCACATATTTCAACAAACTTTTCACGAAATTTACAGTAAAGTGCGCGAGCAGTACAAGCGGGTCACGTAATGCTGAAATGTGAACAGAAAATAAATTCATGGTTTATGGACTTTATTTAAAAAAAAATGAATTAAACAAAAAAGGAAGTTGCAAATAGTGCAAAGTAAATTGAATAAGTTTCTTCGTTGAAGTGTACTTTGAAATTTTGTAACGTTATTCGATGTTTGCATCGTGCGTTTACTGTCTGCGTGACTCCTAAACTTTTGACCTAATTATTTCTTAATGTTGAGAAAAAATATTGCATTTTAAAAGAACTTTCCTACCATGTGCGAAAGTGCACCAAATTCGACTTACAATGAATATTAAAAAGGGCCAAAGTCAAAACCATGTCCATCCTTCCTAATTACATTTTACATTTTCATCAAGATCACTTTTTTGAAAGTATTACAATTAATATTTTTACATTTATTCCAAATATGCAAACAAAGTGAAAAGTGTATTATGTGTTGGTAAAAAAGTTTAATTGTTAAATTACTCAATATGAAGAAGGAAAATGCTTAAAAATAAAAACAGGCAAAAGTCTGTTAAATTGCGGAGGGACGAGGAAGAGGATGAGGAAGAGGATAAATGAAAAGCCGGTCGTAACCCTTTGGGCCCTTAGCGTACATTAATTCTCCTCTATACCCTCGGTCCACTTTAATTAGGCAGTGTGTACTTTCGGCATAAATGCGAGTCCCATCCGGGAGAGGACACGTAAAGACGTTTACTCATCTGACATTGACTCTAATTTTGTGAATTTCTCGGTCCTTTTTGGAGTTTTCGGCTCTCAGTCCCTTGAGTACAATAATACAGCCCTTTTATCTTTCTCTCTCTCTCTCACTTGTTTGCCAACGTCAATAGTTTCCCTATGATTGTTGCGTAGCAAATGACTTTTTGAATTTGCAATTTTTCATTTAGGATTTTTAATGGATCCGATGGCTCGGAAGTACTTCATATATGCAATTCTTTGATAATTTGATATTCAATTGATTTAATTGGAAGTATCGCTTCCCCCCATTTTGTAACATTATTAATAACGATACTAGTTAATTAATAATCAATTGGAGAAAGTAGATAATTGTCTAATTAAATTGAATGAATTAAAGTACAATGAACATTGATTAATTTATATTTAAGGAATTTATCATTCGAAATAGTACAAATAGCAGTTTTTAGTGAAAATCAACAATAACAATGGTTATTATGGAAACTTCTCTAATTAATTTCCGTAACACTGTCCCTTCTCGTTTCGAGCTGTTGGTACCGACCAAACCAAATAGTTACCTTGTATTTCCATTGCTCTGTTGCAGTTTAGATAGTAATAATTTTCGTCTGCGTTTGTGTTCTGGAAAGCAAAAATATATCATTATAAATGCACTATGAGAAAGTGGCTAATTGTTGTTCTACTGAATGAATCCAGGCTCTGGCCTAGTGCCGATGAAATACGTTTCATGTGCAGCTGTATCTACTGAAAGTACGAAGATGTAATGTTTATTAACAGGTGGAAATAATTAAATTATATTCAAGGATTCGTAATTATTAAACGACATAATAGCAATATAACAGAAGTGGATCGAAGAAAACTTATTTTTTTTAACTACATTATCACTATCGGTGTGTCCCTTGCCCCCGACCCCTTACCCGATGTTACTATTAGAAATCTTCCATTACTGTCACCGATTATCCTGCCGTTAGTACCAGTTTCGAGCGACGTATACTATATTAGGCGCACTTAGAGGGTTGTTAACCAATTAAATTTGATTGATCAATGGATAGATAGATAGAGAGAGAGAGAGAGAGAGAGAGATCTTATTTGACCATGAAATGACACTTGGTAATTTTTCACTATCATGAAAGACAAATCTCTTCAAGGATCTTAATGTAGATATATTATTGTTTTATTTGGTAGCTATTTATTGGATAATTAAATTTTCGTGCTATAATTTATCCAGAATAACCATTAATAATATTAAATAAAATATGAAAGATGTTTACATATATTGTTAAAATGAACCATCGCCGGTATGAGATAAGAGAAAAAACTTCCTTTGCACAATTTCTCCATTATGCCTGACAAAATGTTTCTTCGTTTTGAATATGCATTACCCTTAAAGCCAACAGGCTATCAAGCGGCGAACAAACGATCGCATGGAAAAAATGGTTATGTCCTCGTGCCGGAACACTCGGTTAATATTTAATGAAGCTTGTAAAATCTTTTCCCCAGATGTTCCATCGCCCCGGCTGCGAATCTATATTGCAGGATGTTTGAACATTAAATTGTCGATGAAATTTACGTCCTATAAGGCGGCGTACGGAACGTGAGCCGAGGTAAGTTCTAGCGTAATAGAGTCTTTAATGAGTTTTCTGACTGTTCGCGACCAATGTTATCGCGCGCCCCGGCATTGTGACGAGAGTTATTATCGTATTTGCTCGAGAAATTGCACCCTGCACCCGCGAGACGAACTCCCATTTTCTTGCTCACCTTAGTGCCCGACCTTTACGGCGATATAACGGCGTCAGAAGAAGCTCTCGAGATAACGCGACTGCCAGATAAGCTACGACAATGCTACGATTTTACATAAATTAAGATAAATAATGAATAACGCTTAATTCCTTATACCGGACAATTGAATTAAGTCGCTAGATTTAAATGGCGATTCATCACATTATTGCATCTGATGGGAAGTTCCTAGATTTACTGTTTCTTGTGAGCCTTAACTTTTGTAAAATACAAGAAATTTTATAAAATTTTGTAAAATAACATAAAATAAAATCAAAACCTTAAGTAGACATAACATTCATCTTATATATAAATATTATATATTTATTTCGAAAGGTCAGTTTTTTTCATGTAAAATTGATTGATAAAATTAAGATGGTCATTTGTTGGTTTCAACATGGACGTCTATTGACTCAATTGTCATTTGAAGAATGAACTTTCTTATCTTCATCTGTACGTCCAGTATATTGTCACCGGCGAGGATGTCCATCAGACGAACATTGTGTACGTACAACGGACGTACAATGGATGAACAATGGATGTGCAATGTATGTACAATGAACGTAAATCAGTATATAATTTGTAAGACCATACATTTATGATGTTTACTATTGATCTGGTACATTTTGAGAAAACAAACCTTAAAGGAGACTTCATCAAGAGGTGGGACGAGGTGTCAAAACGTCATGATGTTTCACCAAAGTCACTCATTCATCGATGAAATAAGACTTGACGTGATTCTAGTCCAGTCGTGTAATAGGAAGAAAAGCATTTTACCTACAAATCTATATAATTCTGGGGTTTATCCCCAACCCTCGCTTGGTCCGTCTTTCAAGAACGAGCTCTAATGGGTGGTTCAGACCATTGGCGGAGGTATGAAAGAAAAGCGGAATGGAGAAACATGGGTAAAGAAATAACGAGCGAAGGGAAGTGTGGCCAAGTAAAAAGATGCATTTTAACGAGGAAGATGCTCTCGTGAATTATTTAGATCTGGAGTATCGCATTACGCAATATTCGGCTTTCATTAACGCGTCGATCAATAGTAATTATGCTCGGATGGTGAAATAGTTTCTTTTGTACGATTATGCAAATCAGGATTTCTCATAAAATAATACGAATAGATTTGTTTCTTTTTTTTGATTTTCAATATCAACAATTTTTTGTTGTTCAACCGACCCTTTCTCCGTCAACGACTCTCTCGTCTCGACTCGAGTCAACGACAATTAAAAAAACAACAACAAAAATGGACAAGAAAATAAACAAAAGTAAAAAGGACAAGACAAGACAAAAAATGAAAAAATGCAATGAGTTATGTGTACACCTACTATATAGGCATAAATGAAATAAATTGAAGGTACAATTAGTTTAAGTTTGATAGGAAGAATTGAATATGGTCGACTGAATGTAAAACAGTAAAATAACTATATTTAAGAAAAATTGGATTTTTAAATAATATTTTTTCTCTTTTACTTTGTTACTATTAAAAATGTTTCACGTTCGAGCAGATCCTATATACTGAAATACTTTTAGAAAGCATCCGAAGAATCAGCTCGTAATGTAAAAGTTTGTCCGATGCTTTAGAAAATTCTATCCCCGACAACTATTGGTCGTAGGGAATTTGATAAAAGAGCAAAATTATGAGGAATTTATCATCCTTCATTTTTTCCTTCGAACTTTCTAATAGTTTATACGAGTAATTCGTAAAAAATAGATGATAACGAAGTGAGTTAGAATGAGGGAAGTATAGTGCGTCCTTTCGTGATAAAATGGTACGTGAAGAGTAACAAAATGTGACAAAACGTAATGATAAAAAGATCTGTTTCAAAAGAATAACTGTAAATGTTACAAGTATAAACAATAATAACAAAACAAGACTTTATACTAATAAACGGAAGAGTTGCTGTGGGCTTATCGAGTCGCGTTTTTGCTGAAAGCAATAAAACTCAAATAACATTTTCTCTTTCCAAGTAATTCAAGGAAACTTTACTGCTATTGCGTAGGGAAGACTAAGATCACGTTCAAACTACGTATATACTCCGTGGTGAGCTGTATATCTGACAGTAATTCCAGTCGTGTCATGCGACATCGGAAACGTGTAATTTCCGAAATATGTATACGATAGGGTACAACATGATGAATAAACGTCGTTATGTATACCGTGCGCGGTATATGTGACACATAATAATACAAGTAGATTTACTTCTGTGATCTTTCCAAAAGCTCCGTGCATATCCGCAGAAATTAGATTCTGTTGTGGTTTTCCGCATTGTTGTCTTTCCTTACGTCGACAGCTCTAAGGCCAACGTATTGTTAGTTAACGAACTTTGTACAAGCGCGCAGTATAATTATTAAACTCCTTCAGACGCGTATAATTTCAGCTGATGGAGAACACGACATTGCAAATGATCTCCGACATTGTTGCATTAATTAATTAAATAGTTTCGAACATTACATACATTACATCGACGCTGAGTTTGCTCACGCCATTGCATTTTAGCCGTATTATATGTACATAATATTTTGAAAACAATGTGTTACCTTTTAAAGTTTAACTGTAAATAATTCACTGCTCATAAGTGGATCATATACGATGATTGTTGTATCTTGCTATATATAATATATACATGAAAAAATGAAATTTAATCTACATGTAGCAATTATTATTCCTGTGAACGAAACTATTGCAAATATAATTATTATAGGCGAAACTTGGTGAATCATCATAGATAACATGAAATAACAATTGAATAGTATCGTAAAATAACACATTTTTAAGTATAAATATTTTTAAAAAGGAAAAGTAGAATATTTCGTATCTTTCAGGTTGTATATGAATTTTAACCCTTTAAGCACTAAATGTACAAATTTTCTTCATGAAGTTAATTGTCTTCACGAGAATAATTCTGCACTATTCTGCACTGTGATTTTTTATTGGCCATGAATCGCTATTTCCAAAGATTCATAACATAATTTTTTAAAATTTTATGTACAAATGTTATACATGGTTTAAAAAAAAAAAACAAGAATTTCTTTGTTTTATTTTCAATTTATTGAATTTTATTATGGTTAATATGGCATTAGAATACCTCAACAGTTATAGAAATCGTGTCAAAAAATGGATTTGATTTCAGATAGGGGTACGCCGAAAGAAAACAAATTTCCAAAATGTCGATAAAAGTGAATTTTTATTAGCAATATCAAAGCTATGCGTACAAAATAACAAAACTCAGTGGATTCTTATAAAACTGAATATCCAAGGGTTTTTGAAATGGGTGATCGCAAATGTGAATTGAGCTTTTAAACATTGAAAATGGCGGATCTAATATGGCAACAATAACATTAACTGACCAGTTTTAAGTAATTCCGATTGATATTTAATAATTTCGTCCGACATATTGGAACCGCCATTTTGAGATAAAAAATAAAATTGCATTGGATTCATCAGCGATCTGAAAAATTCTTGAGTTTTATAAAAATCCATTAAATTCACTTTTATCGTCATTTTATGTTGGGAATTCCCAAAATGGCTATTGTAAAATTTTTCTCATCGATTTTAAATATTAAAATATAGTGTCAAAATTCATGGAGAAAATTCGTACATTTGGTCCTTAAAGGGTTTAACCGATGTCAATATCGCTGTGATGTACTTATCATTTCGAAGCTCATCATTTTAGTAATTAACGGCAGAACTCGGTTGATTTCACTGCGACAAATGTAATTTATTGTAAAATAATTATTATGAGTCATTTAGATAACAGAATTGAGCAAAGAATTTGTCAACATTAAAATTGAACGTCTTATTGAGATTACAAATTGTGCGTTATTGGTTAAACCATCATTCAAGGGAACAATAGTCTATGTCCTCGCCAGACTTGGACGGTCACTATCAATTGAGTTACGCAACTGTAACTATAGTGACACGATATAAATCAATCCGTCATACGCAAACTGTTACGTGTACACAAATCATGGCGATCGCTACGGTGAATTCCAAAACAGCTCTCTATCGGAGAACATAAGTCAATAGAATATCTTTTGGCTACGATAAAGCTTATGTTTCGAAGCTTACGTGGCTTTCATATCGAATTTTAGTTTAATTTTTATTTTGATTTGAAGTTTATAAACCATTGGTTATTCATCAATTCAAGATTTACACATAATATTTTTTAAAAATGACGTGTCTTTTTCTCACTTCCTACCACATAAAAATCACATGAAACCGTAAAAAAATTACAAAAAACCGCAACCTAGCCATACAAAAACGTGTAACAACCGTATAAAAGTGATACGAAAGTGGTATAAAGTTAGTTTAAAAGTCGTTTAACAGACTTATAAGATACATATAAAAGCCGCGAAAAAAATGAATAAGGTGGTACAAAATTGGTATAATAGTAGAATTAAAGTGGTATAAAAGTCGTAGGCGAGACGTAGAAGAGTAGCATAAAAGCCGTAATAACGATATAAATATAATATTACAATCGTAGAAAAGACGTATAAAAGCCGCATCAAAATTATATAAAACCGTATGAAAGTGGTATAAAAGTGTTACAAAAGTGGTATAAAAGTGGTACAAAAGTGGTATAAAAGTGGTATAAAAGTGGTTCAAAAGCGGTGTAAAAGTCGTTTAAACAAAATTTTCATACAAAAGCCGTGAGAAAATTGAATAAAGGTGGTACAATTTTGGTATAATAGTGGTATTAAAGTGGTATAAATGTCGTATGGCAGAAGCAGAAGGGTAGTACAAAACCCGTAATGAACATATTGAAAATGATATAAAAGTCATATAAAAGACGTATAAAAGACGTATAAAAGCCGTAAAAGAGACTGCAAAACTATTATACATCTGGTATAAGACAGGTATAAATAAGGAAGGACCATTACGAGTAATATAAAAGCCGTAAAAAGCCGTATAAAAATGACAAAAATTAAACGAAACTGGTATAAAAGTGATTTAAATGTCGGTTAAAAGACATATAGGAGCTGCATAAAGGTCGTAAACACCCTCATAAAAACAGTACTAAATTGGTATAATGGTGATATAAATATGTTATAATAGTCGTAAATAAGACGTATAATTGTCGTATAAAAGACATACAAGAGTAAGAGGTATACAAATTTCTTTTTCGGTTGCTCGTTCACCGAATGTACAGAAAACAATAAATTCGACTAATTGCTTAATGAAAAACAATCAATGACATAATGGGCATAACGACATCCCCATATAACGACGTCGATCTACGTCAAATGTTGCCCCGTCCCCTTCCCCTTTCTTCGCGTACGTCAGTGTTTATGAGAGCGACTAGGTCGGGGCAAGTCCGTTTGTACCGTGAAGCTAAACTACTACGGAAACGTCTGATTTCCGATGGCTGCAACGTTCTCGATCGATGGCCGGGATCCTCGCGGCATGGCGTGCTACGTGTGTATATGTATCTGCTACTATTACAGCTCTTGGAAATACGGGCGAGCCCTGGGGGAGGTTGCCACGCTTCCCTTACCTAGTCGACATAATTCTCCCTCGCTTGCGAGATATGAGGCTGCCACCCCCTTACACCTTCTCGAGTTAAACTTCTTCGGTCTGCGAGCGAACCGAGCGGAGCCACGCCGCATACCGGAAGCGGATGTTCGCCCGCCTAATGTAACATAGCACCTCCATCCTCTACATCTAACCCGGGTGCTCGCTCTACGCGATCCTTTAGTGTTCCATACCCGTGCCGAGTATGGATGGCACGTAGCACTAGGGTACACATATGATCGCTAGCTGGAACACCTGTATAGGCTCGGGCTCGCACGTGCGATTCAGCCCTACTCTCGAGCATGCCTGTATCTGCCGCTTCGCAGTTTTTTCACATCTCTCAGGATGAAGTATACATTGTGAGTATATATACCAAGTAATCATCTCATGTAGATTGCACGCACGGCCGTAAGCCCTTAGTATGCAGAGCAGAAAAGCTCGTACGTATACTGCGGCCGATCTTCTGGTACGCGGATGAAGGTCTGTCTATATGTGTTTCATCGTTCATTCGTAAATGAACGCCGTGCATATTCATATACTTCTAGCCTTTACGTTTGTGATGATGTGTGCGCGTCACCCTTAATGAAATGCGCTTTTGCGCAGTCGAGCCTCTATACTAATTTTCCCGATTTAAATAAAATTGATGGCTGTCATTTACGCGAACGAGAGTTACTATTATTAAATGCAAAGTGCGGGTACTATTTGAGAAAGAGAATTATTGGACGTTTAAATTTTTTTTTTTTTATACGTCATCGTATATTCGTTGCACGGAGATTTTAATTAGAGTTTCGTAACTACCCGAGTTTGCATTTTTCATTTATCAAATTCTTGAGAACGGGATGATGCTTCCTGCAGTTTTGCTGCTGTGAATTCAAGACTGTCTGTAAAACATCCCATCATATACTGGGATTTTAATTATAAAGAGGTTTTGACATAAATATAACGAACGATTTTGAAAATTCGTCGTATATCGACTGAACCCTAAATCGAAGCTTGAACCTTGTCATTTATTATGAAATTGATGACGAAATAATTTCGATTGAAAATATTACACAAATAAGTCCCTACTTTCATTTTCAATTGACAATGACCTGGTGGATGAGATATGAATCCACTTCAACTCACTTGGAATGTATACTGTAATGATTTCGTGAATAATTTGGATGGAACGTACCGTTTTGAAAAGAGCTCAAGTTCCAAATGCAAATTAAAGTCAAGATAAATAAACTGATCCAAGATTTGGGTATCGTTTAAAATTAGGAAATAACCCAATTAAATAATCTCTAACAATAGAATTGCTAATAAATAATTGTACATTAATGTACAGGGTATCTTATAAATCACGTTCTTATAAGTGGGCTGCAAAAAATACATCAATTTACCAAGATATGCTTCTGATCCAAGTTCTTCATGTGTCTGATAAAACTTTTATAAAATGTTACTTCAAAATTCATTACACCTATACAAGGAATATTGATGGAGTATTTTGGAACACCGTTTATATTTCTAAAACAATATAATAAACCAGTATATAATTGATGTCAATCAATATAGGGTCTAATCTTATTAGATTTCTAGCGAATTATGTGTGCCAATATATGTATATATATATATACGAAGCTAAAAGTCTATTTGCTTATATACTTCAAATCTACATATTGTTTGCGAACTGTAATATACTACCTGTGTAACATGTAAATTGAATATTCGTATTTCATCCCCGATACTTCAAAGAGGCGTGTATATTTCCAACTAAGACAAAATCTGCTTAGTTTAATGGGAAACTCGTGAGATATAAGTGGCCAAATTCGAGTTATTTCTTCGCATTCGAAACTTTCCTCTGTGTACTTTATATAAGAACTGAATTTTTTCGCCAATAATTTATCGAGCCTCTTCTCCGCTGTTCGAAGATGAGTTTTCCAACGTAAGTTTTAATACAATTTGGTAGAACAAGGCAAAGAATAGTTTTATTGCGATATATATATATATATATATATATATATATGTGTGTGTGTGTGTGTGTGTGTGTGTGTGTGTGTGTGTGTGTAGTTTTCGCTCAGTACATTTTCTTGGGCAAATGAAATCTCGCAATTTCCAGAAAATAGCGGGATTCAATTTTTTGTTTCGATTTTATCGTCTACAATCGAATTACGAGAGGAAGAATATTGTGAAAAATCAATGTCGTGCTACACATACGCACACATATATGTATATACACATATCTATTTATTTCTTGGCTGCAATCAATTTATTCATCCGCAAATGATTATTTTCGACAATTTAATTTGCATGTGTATGACGAAGCGTACGTTAAAAATAAGGTATAATATATTCTCATATTAAATGTGCATTCATGTAATTCTATCCATATATATACCCGCTCCGTTTATTCGATACAATCGCAGTAGCGAAAATCGTATAGAAGAAGTTCCGCACTTTTCTAACAGATGTCAGCAGTTGTATCTTAACTGGAATATTCAATAATTTTGATGAATATGTACGTATATACAGAAAATGAACAAACTGTATTTGTGTAATAATTGATATTTTCAATTTTCAATAAAGTCAGGGTCAAAATAATAAAAGGAAAAAGAATAACGAATATAATAATAACGCCTTTAGATAGTAAGAAAATAATAAACACAGAGTAAATTATTAATTATTTATTCGAGAAACATGTATAATTTTTCATTAATTAAAACAAAAATCAGAATAACAGCTGGAGAATCCAGGTTATTTCAAGACCCGATGTCATAAATAATGCATAATACAGACGATATTATTATTATTATTATTATTATACCGTATTGCCAAATTCTAAATAAGTTTTGTTTACATTTTTATCTTGTGAACTTTATTGTTCAGCTGCTAGGACATTAATTGTAACATTCATGGTAACAATTACGCACGCTAATTGAGTCACAATAGAAATTGCAGTTATTAAGGGATTCAATGTTCGATTACGTAACCTATTAAATCGTCCTTTAGTATAATCAATCGTTAATTTGTCAGTGACAGTTTTGGATAATGTTAAAAAGTAGATAATGAACTAAAGCTCGTAAAATAATCGAGCAAGTAAAGAATGTCTGTTAGAGGTCTTAATTCTGTGACAATATTATAGGAGGAAGATCTGCACATCATCAGTGATGTAGGCCGAGAATTTCGATCATGGAATATTTCTTTTTGTGTCCAAAACGGATTGAAAATGAAGTTCGATTCTTAAATACATCGATTTAGATAATAGACTATAGATTCCAGGTGAACCCAGATAGGGTGGTCCTTAGAAAAAAATCCCCTCGAGTTCATTTGAAGGGAGAGCACTCGGAATGGGAAATCGCGAAATTCCGTTAATGTATGCAACTTAAAGAGTCAGAAGCTATTTGCTATTTCGTCTGATGTAACATTACCAACTACAAATTGGACTTAGAAGAGAAGTTCTAATTGCTCAGAAAACATTGTCACTTGTTCAACTGCAACGACAAAAGTATTTATCTGCTCGACGAGCGCATTAGCGCGGTATTAAGGTAAATTGCCGTACGGAGAACGTCGAGTAATTCCATGAAATTACGTCATTCGAGACGTGCCGTCTTTTGTCAAAAAAAAATTCCCGAAATGACTTGGCGAACTATGCACCGCACTCTATTCGTAACTGCGCGGCAATTGGCGAAACTTGGGAGATTCGACAATGAACTAAATCCTCGTCATTTGGACGTCTTCGCGACGACGGGACGACCGCCGCGGATGAATATGGGCGCAAAGTAATAAACGTCAGCGACGAAAACTTGGCCGTCCATAAATTGCCGGAAGTTCCTTCTTATCGCGAAAATGGCGCTGAAGTTCCGCCCGCTTTTGATTTATGGCAAAAGGCGCTGGTGGAGGCAACGAAAGGGCACGAATTCGTTCGGCTTTTCCCAAAAAAACGGGGATTTCCAAATGCCGGCGAAGGCTGAGGGAAGCCACGAATGGGCATTTCGCTTCCCTCTTTACTCGCGCGAGTTTCACGAAAGATAAGTGCCCGGCAACGCGGAACTTTCCGGCGAACTAACGGGACGGAAGTAAATATTTAATGGTCCGATTAAGGAGTCCATTACTGTAACGTGCAGCGAGAAAAAAATGTCGGCCGACGAAGTTACTTACAAGGATTTCTTCATCCCCGCGGAGCCACTTATAAATTTCGCAATTTCTCAAATCCATATGCTTCTTCCGGCAGCGGTTCCCCCATAGAGATTTATAAACTCGCGATTCTACGCGTGGATTGGTTTCGGTAATAATGCGAGGAAAAATAATACATTTCTGGCAAATTCGGAAAGGAGACGGTGACCTATACAATGCCGGTACTTTGTTATCATTTAATTCAATGTTACTTTCAAAATCGCGAAAATTACTGTTTGCTTCATCGAGATGTTGAATGGCATGCGTTCTTATATACTTGTAGGTGTGCTATAAATATCATGCGGTCTTTTTTTATCTTTTTCTTCTTGTTAACTCTTCCTTCTTCGAATATTTTTTTTTTCGAATGGATATTACTTTTTTTTTTAATGAAAGTATAGATTACTTTACAGCAAAGCTTGAGAAAATGTTGTCCAGGAACGAAATGAAAAATTTGTTTCTTGCTCTATGAGCCACAGATACATAAATTATAATGATCTTAAAATCCTTACACGAAATATCGTTCGACTGTAAATTTCAGTAACATTTTCACTCAAATGAAAGTACCAGTGTGTATTAAAAGTGCATGCATTTTAATCAATTAACGTAAAATATCACCGAATCTTTGGCTTATTCTCGAGCATTATTTCCCAATTGCAAATCATCATCACAAAACGTACTTATCTGTCTATTTTTCATTGTTAATGATGTTATTATTGAAATATGGTGTTGTTTGTGTATAATTTTGATGGAAATTAACATTAAATAGTAACGCAATACTCATATAGGCCACTTACCTATGCATCAATATTGTGAAAATAGTTCATCAGTATCATCGTAATGATCATTATTTCCGATATTAAATTGCTGACCATCAGATCCCGTATTTCAATCTCTATAGATCCATATGGATTTGATATATATATACATGTATAATTTCGTCTTCATTATTATCGCAATAGTGAAATACATGACGTCGAAGACTACGAGCTGTATTGTGTTTTCTGTAAGGCATATTGTTGGCTCCGTAAATACAAAATTCCGTGATTTTGATTTTTACACTCCGTGCACATTTGATTCATTCTTTTAGGCATGTGCATAAAATGCTGAGTACGTGTACAGTGAGTTAATTTTATTTCATTATATATATTTATATTTCATGTATATTTACATTAAATTTCATGTATGGGTACGTTAATTGATAAATAAATTGTTTTATTATTATTATTATTATTATTATTATATTTAGTGCAATATATATTAAGTTTAACGTAACTGTACGTTTAATTTAAAACAGGATCAATTTAATTTCAATCACTGCTCTGAAATTACATAACTTAAAATTAATACATATGCATTAATTTTATGAGAATTGAACAAAAGTTAATTTAAATGTACCTGAACGTTAATTTCCATCATAGTTTCATTAAATTTACTGCAATAGCATGCGCTAAAAGTGGATGAAATTTAATGATTTTTTTTAGCAGCATCTCTTAATTGCGAACATCATTTGAGAACATCGTTCTTCAACCTCATATAAGTGCTATATGAAAATTTAAAAGAGAACAATTTTTTAATTTAATTTTTTTTTTAAATAATCATAAATGTCGATATAATTTTAATTAACTTTTGATATAACGCTCCTTTACTGAAAAACTTAAAGAATATCATACTTTTTCAGTCTTTGAATTTTTATCCCATAAATTACCGTCTCGCAGGGCTTTCTTCTATCCCTGCTTGTATACCAGCAAAAAGCGTTATATTCTCGAGAATATTCTTAATATAACGCTGAGCTTAATATAATTTTAAGAAATAATGCAAAGTTTATGAAGTTTTAAAATAAAATTTTCCCCGTGTCCGCATCACGTTCGAGACACGCAGCTAGAATTAAAATTTGTCTCATGTTATAAATGGGCTATCAGCATCGTGCCAAGATAAAAGCTGCAGTACAACAATTTTACAAACGGAAATGGAAAATGTTCCGTAATATTAATTAAAAGATTCGCTGGAAAATGCTTTTATTTTAAAGTTTTTGTTCGTTTTTTTTTCTTTAAACAAATCGTTCGTAAATATACAAAGTAATGTTAGGTTTTTTTTTTTTTTTTTGCTGCATTGAACGAATTAACAATAGAATTTTAATCAAAATGTTTATGATTGAAAACTGAAAATGTAAATGATAGCTATCGTTTTTTAAATATTATATATATAAGCGTGTGTTTTCATAAATACATATAAAAAACAAAAAAACAAAAAAAAAAAAACAAAAAAAATTTTAAAAATGCTGCTAGATGATTGTTGCATTAAATTTACGTTTCCGTAAAACTTTGAAAACTTCTGCTGTGCTATAAGAAAAAAAATTATTTTAATTACATTATTAAAAGTTTAATTAAATAGTCTTGAAGGAACTTATAATTAAGAAAATATCATTTTGAAACTGGTGCGGCAGTTTGTTATGAGTAACTGATACTGAAATATTCAAGGTATGCTTAAAACCTTGATTGTTAAGCAGTTGCTGTGGGTAATTTATACAAACTGTTTTTCATGTCTTACAAGAGTCAGCTTCTGCTGATTGTATTTGTGTCATTTATTCGTTACTTACATCTACATATTTTTTATCTTTCTTGGCATTTACGTAGCCTAATGGTGACAAATAGACTTTAATTGGTTATGGAACTTTTCGATTTTGCTGGATCAAAATTATCGTTTTATTTCCATAATTATTTGCATACTATTTATTTTCTTATCATAGAGTAGTAAACGGACACAACATTATTAGTAAACAACAAGAAGCAGATGGTGTTGCACTTGCTTGATTTGCTTGACTCCGTGGAGTCCATGTGACGCTCACAATCAGGTCACGAGTTGACCCAACTTTTGCGAGATATTGTAATAGCAGATAGAACCCCAAATCGAGTACTTTGCAATTGAGACCGCGATAAAGTAATTAACGAAGAAAAGAATACTAATCACGATTGAACGTGGACATAACCTATAATCCAGTCTTGATTCAAACCTATTCCATTACGTTAATACAAACAAAAAAAGTATATCTTTTAACTGGGTACAAATTAACAGCTTAACAAAAAGAAAAATTGGTGGTGTTTCGCTTCGATAACCTTCAGCAAACAGAATTTCGTGCAAGGCGCGCACTGAAACTTTCGACGTCGCTGATAATACTAATTACAGCAACTAATTAGATCAGTAGTTAGCATAGCGTAGCGCAAACTTCACCAGACGGCGTTGCTGCTTCTGGTGCCGCTACGAGAGCAAGCACAGTTTAGTCTCCTGAAACTTTCAAACTATTTCTCTACAGGGTCGATGGTTAAACACGTGGCAATTTATTTGGGTGTACATCAATAACTATATGCTTACGGCTTTCCTTTCTTTGAATATTTCTCGCACATGTGGTTGCTAGCGTCATCACCATTAAGAAGAGAATTACCCGTTCTGGAAGTTTCCATGCATTGGGCTTTAAAAAGTGCTATCTTACATTTGTCCTAGTGCGTGTACATTTTTATAATCTACCTGCCTTTATAGGTGCGTCGTCCAATTACGAATCCGTGGCCTGGGTTGTAAGACTTTGGTTACTTAACTTTTCCATTTCTCTTATTTCATGTTATTTCCTTGTTTTCTGACGCATGCGCAAGACCATAACATTGCATTTAGATATTTTAGTACTGGGTTAAATTTAAATTTCAAGTTTGATCATTAGTAATGCACAAGCGAAGCTTGGTCTAAAACTGAATCTAGGGCTAACTCGAATCTAGATATCGAGGGAGATTCAGAATATCTTGACCTGATTTATTTTAATTCATTATATACTGGGCGCTCATCACTTGAACGTCGATGTACGTGTAATGCCAATTACTAAAAATCATGTTACTAAATTAATGCGAACTCTTACTGCAGGAGTTTTTAACGGCTATTGTTGATTTGCGATCCATTGTTCTTCATTCATTGAGGTAAAGCTGTTTTGAATAGAATATAAGAGAATACAATAGACATTTCTTTGTTCCGGTGGCGTATGATTCAACATTCTCTCAGAAAATATAAGTTGTTTATTCTCTTATACAACTTTTAAGAATCAAAAGTTTTATTTTTTTATTTTTTAGTTTAATCGATGATGCACCCAGTATTTTAACGAGGCAAAGGTTGCATATACACGCATAATAATTTGCAAGCAACATTTAACAATATGTCCGATCGTTGCTTCCCATGTGTCCACCGACTCATCAGTTGGGCTAAGGGAGTTCACCCTGACCAATAGACGATTCACCAATATAGAAAATGTTAGGTGTCCTCTCTCTCTCTCCAGAATCACGCTGCATGGTACACTCGGGACCATCATCTGATATCCATGGAGAGCCACACTAAACTGAGTTTCTGCAAGCCATTGAATTCACGACTGGTACCCAGCAAACAACAGTAACGTCAATATCAAAAACAAGCACATAATACAACACATACCATACATTGCTTGGTTCTATGCACGTAAACAAATAGTATGTAAACAAATATTCCATACATTACATCATCACTTTCTCCTTTTATTTTCTGCTAAGAAAGTAAATTACCATTGGTGTTCTAGGATATTTTTAAACTGGAACAATTGTCCAAACCTGACGTCATAGGATGTAAAATAAAAACTGGTTATCAGCTTATATTCGACGAAATAAGATACTTAGCATGAACCCAGTATAAATCAGGGGACAATAGTAAATAATGAAAAGCATTAACTGCAAAAACAGAAACTCTGAAAAACATATCCATCAAATATGAGAGATTGCTTTAAACGGATTGATCGATATTCGATTTGCCTATATATAGCCTATAAAAGAGGGAGATATAAAAAAATGACACTTATTATGAACCTAGCACAAAAAAGTCAATTTACAATATATTTACGAAACATTGACAACGGAACCTGAAAGTCAGAATATCACTGGACATATCAAAACATTTCTTGGTTTCAGGATATATCTGGAAATGCTTCGAATGATCATTGGATTTCTATTTTTGTATTGACATAATGAGGATTTCACGTCGTCCATTACTGAACATCAATCCAATGTGCTTTCTTTGTCCACTGGCGAGATGCATTCATTCCATGCTTACAAGAGACGTACAATGGACGTAAAAATAAATAGATTTTCCAATGGACAAAAACTGGACATCCAATGGACGTCCAGTGCTATAATTGAGATTGGAAGGTTATGCTCTTTTATCAAGGAAGGATCTTTTTTATCAAAGAGATAGTTGTTCTACAATTATTCAAATAATGTAAAAAAGTGGTGTTTTGGTAATTCTATTATCCCGCAAAGACGAATATACATTTTTATTTATATTGTATTTAACATAAGATTTTACACATATTTTACTGATCATTATATAACCTGTCTTTTTATTTCCCCGATATCTGCTTTGAATTCACTTCGCGTACAATTGATGGATGTCCCGATCAATGGACCTTTCGCAAAATCGTTGCATAAACGATACGAAAGAATGAGAAAGGATAGCTATAACGCTCTTGAAAACTTTATGCAACAACTCGCATCTCGGAAATAATTTTCCGGAAATACCATTCTTGCAGTTTTCAGGGAAAATTCAAATAATCAATAAAGGCAAAATAATCTATTCTCATCGCCATGTAAAAGGTATCAGGTCAAAGAGGGAGATCGATTTTACTTGAACGACCTACTTTTGCTTTGCACCACTCGTTGTACGGCATTTAAATAAGGATCGGATGTCGCGAGCGTACGATGATCAAACGTCGGTAAACCAGCTCAACCGTAAAGAAGCTACCGTCCCAACGGTGCGATATCTGGAGGATGTGGTAACATGCTTTCCACGCTTCCTTCCGTAAAGAACGCCTTTCTGGTGCCTCGGGATGCGACGCGTTATATCTTTCCTTACTACTGACTCGATCTAACGTATCGACCCATAAAAATTGTTTTGCAAAGGGTATGTTTGAAAACAAAAACACCAGAACATATGTCGCGATGATTGACAATGAAAAATGTAATAACCGCAATCCGAAACAAAATCCCTCAATTGAAATGTCAACTCATTGTTCCAACATCGCACTCATTGTTGTAGCAGCAAACATTGGATGCAACGGAAATGGATAATTTATGATAGATCGTATGAATTTTGAAAACTAATCAGTAAATTGATTTATCAAAATTTCTTGTCTGGAGAATTTCCCCAAGTAATTTGTCAAAATAATATGCCAACACAATGTGTTCAAAAAAACTTGATGAAACAATTTATCACAATTTGTCCTGAAAACAATCTTTCGATTTATTGTTCGATTTACTGGTAGAAAAGTCCCTCTATGTACAATATACATCAACTTATGTATATGAAATCTTGTTTCCATTCATTTTGATCTGTACAGAATTTGAATTTACTTGAATTCATTATCCCGCTTAATGCCAATTCAACAGATGCGTCTTATTGAAAATATTTATACATGAATACTCTAAGGAGTGGAAATTAATTTCTTTTCGTAATTCTTGAATGGGCGGAGATTCAATAGTTATAAAAAGTACAGGAAAGCTGAATGAGGTAAAAATGGCAACTTCGAAAGCCTTCCTTACCGACGCAGCTAAAGCCTAACCTTTTTGTTCCTCCAGTCACTTTGAAAAGCATTACTGACTTACTGCGCCAAGCATTGAGATAAGAAGCAATTTACCGAGCTCACGATGGGAGCTTGGAAGTCTTATACGAATCCCCGGAGGTTGGAGCTACTGAAAGAAAGAAAAGGGATGTGCCTGATGGAGTAATACAGAGAGAGAGAGAGAGAGAGAGAGAGAGAGAGCAAAGGCCATGCCAATTAAATGCATCAATATTCTTTATTATATATTCTAAAGATAATAAATCGCGAGACCAATAGGTGTCGCAATAAGGTTCTCAATGAATGATTCATTCACTGAAAATAACGTCGTTCAAACAATATTTTCATTTGTTCATTGCGTATTCCGTAGATGGTAAAGTTTCAGCAATTTCTACATCATAATATTCAATGAATTGAAACATTGAAATATTTCAAAATGTCGAATTGTGACGACATTGAAACAATTATGATAAACAATTTGTCCGAAGACTTCGTTGAACAATTTTAGAAGATTATATTAAATCTTTAAAAGTAAACCCAAATAAATTCCTTGAGGTTCTGAAAAATATAAGGTAACAATTTGTAGCAAGAAAAAAAAAAAAAAAAAAAGAAAGTAGATGATTAAAAGAACTCGATTACTGCCACGAGACTGACTTTTAGGTTACTTTTATTTCTCGAAAAATTGCGATACAAAGTTCTTGAAATGACGATTAATCCTGCCTTTAACGTATACGTTAAAGGAGATCGCGTCAATTTTCTTTGGCGCGGTTATTTCCATAAAATTTATCCGCTAGCCGTCGGGCGAGTAGAGTAATTAAGCAGAAACAGAGCAGCTTCTGTAACTTCCTTTTTATCCTGGCTGCCCCGCTGCGATGCGGCCCTATATAGGCTGCAGGCGCATTAATTTATATCGAGGTGCAACAGAGATAAGTGCATAAGCCGCTTTCCGGATTCTCAGTAATGGGTGGTCTGCAAGTTATCCGGTAGTTGCGAACTTGGCAACAAATCTAAGTTTCTTGAACTTGAGTGTTCCAAGTGTTTTACAATATCATTTCATTAATAAACCGCGACTTTGAGCGTCGATAAAAATTACACCATCGTGCTTAATTGTCCTGTGATTTGAGTAGCACTTCATTATTTGTTTGTATACTTCTTAACATGGGATAATTGCAAACGAAATTCCTTCTGGTTTTGAATCCTCAATATCGACAAATATTTCGCAAAATCATGAACTGATGACGCTTTTACATCTAAACACGGATCTAAAGTAATCATGATAGTAATCCCTGCTTCTAATTTTGAAAAAAATTCTTCATCCTGCTATGAGATGAATAAGGTTCGTATTAATAATAAATTTAGCTACTTTCATCTAGGAACTCTCTTAGTGGATGATCCGTATATTTAGGGCCTGGACTAAATACATTTTTTAAGTCTATTCAATAAAGAAGAATTCGGATATAATATCGAGCAGGATACTTCCATCAACAAGTTCTTTATTCGAATAGTTTATTAGATAAGATGGAGAACATTGCCTATATTGATCTGAGAAGACCTGATTGAAGTTTAATTATGCAATGTAACCAGTTATAGCGAATCCCTAGTTGACGTCCATCCTGGCGGAGGATTCCAATTCGACCCAATCTTCCGTTCATTATCGAAGGAGAATTTTCCTCCACCACAAAGTTACCTGGTCTGCTCTAAGTGTATTTTACATTTATAGAAGCATGTCGGTTAGGTTAGGAGATGATGATACATTTCTAAACGTGTGTGGACCTAAATTGGCCAAACTCAAACTTTATCAATAGGTAACTGAATATTTCGGAATAATTATGTTTTCTGTAATCTCCATTAACACGTTAGGAGCCAGGTCATCAGTATCCAGATTGATTTATTCTGTTTCATCCAGAGCACTCGTGTCAACTTCAGATGTATTTATCACCAACTAAATTATTCCAACCAAGTACACGACTTTAGTCGTGATCGAATCAAACAAAATCAAATCTGGACTTGAAATGTCATCGATTTAGAAGTGCGGATGTACGCGTACCTGAAAAGATTTACGTTCTAGCCTGAAATAAGAAATAATAAAAAGTTTTCAACTTTCATTATGAATAAAGCATTAAACTTTTCCTCTGTATTATCTTAAATTAAAACAAGATTCCCTCTAATATCATATCGAACATGTTTGAACATTGCGGAAATTCACAAGTGGAGTGTACCAGCATTAAGCCATTAAAAGTTTTCAGCCTCTCGGTAAGCTCTTAAGACCGTTACAAGTTTCATCGCGATACCGTCGCGATGCTTCGGAAGGAGCTTCGGACGTTTTCCTTCAATTTAGATCTTAAGCAACTATCCAGTCAACGGGCAGCTCCGTAGGGCAAATTCGTCAAATCACTACATTCTTTAGCAGTTTATTTTCTCCTGTGCTCGGTAAAATTTTTTAAAGTTTGTATACGCGCACACTACCTCGCAACATCGTAAAGGTAACTTGTTAAATGAGAAAACGAAGCGATAAAATTATTTTTTCGAGAGAGTGGAAAATGCAATCTCTGCACTCGAAACGTAATCTAAGATCACCTCCATTAATTAAAATGTAAAATGTAATATTTGTCCGTGTAATTCTGAAATTTTGACCAAGTATTCAGGAGAAGTAAAAAAAGAAAAATACTTTTTGACGCGGAAACTTTATCGTCTTCATCACGTGGCTAGCAAAGGTGGCCTGCATCCCTATAACGTGTGTATGTATTTCCCGCGGCAGAGGCGACATGCAATGCATCAAGACTGAATAATACAAACAAACGCGAGTGTGCTGGTGTTGGTGCCCATGAATTTCCATGTATATGTGATATAGGATTATTGCTATCGCGCCCTTTAAATCATGCGGGTCGCCGTCCTACATCATTTATCGAAACGGGCGCCAAAAAAGAGACAAACATGACAGTCGCCGAAAAAACTATTTCAATTCTCCCATTCAATGAATTGTTTTCCGTGTTCTGTCGGGGTTCATTTGCAAGCTCACAAAGCTTCGAGCTTTAATTAATTCATTAATTTACGACATTTCGGTGTCGATTTGTAATTGCTATCACCTAAAAAAAAAAAAAAAATGTGTACTAGGCAAATAATTTCTATCACTTTTTATTTTATATTTATTAATACTTTTATTAATAAGTTCATTGTTTTTTCATATTTATGCCAGACATTTTTCCCAAAAGTACTGTGTTATTATTTAAAATGAAAAACTAGTTTTAAAATGTCTGAATCTCGTGCATGACTGATGAACGAGGCGAATGTAAGTACATTTCCGTACTTATGCCAGAGGCGAGGAAATGCATCACGTCACAGTAGTAATTAAGGTTAAAGAATGACCTTGCACAAATTCGGAATAAACATATAACACTTTCTTACCGTCACACGCGAAGTTATACTTCGGTAATTTATACTTCTCGCAATTTCGTTAAATTCTGTCAGTTTATAATTTGCAAGTTAATAGCTATAGGGTTTTGCGTACGAAGAGACGTAAGTGGATGTAATGAGATGACTTTGAATATAGGAGTAGCTAGTGTAATTTCTGCTTTACTTGTAGGTAATTTACATCACAAATTAAAGGACACCTAAAGCAGATTCGTTGCTGATAAATCCAATTTGAAAGAAATTTGTGCATTCTGTATTTAGAAATGCAGAAATCATATATATACCTTTAGAAATAGCGTAGGATTTAAATTCCACGAGAAAAATTCTCCACTAGTCATTTTTAATAATAACCGCTCTTTCCAATGCTGCATGACATTTTTTTAAATTTCATGTAAAAAAGTTCTATATGATTTTAAAAAACATGACTTTTTTGTTTTATTTCCAATTTATTGAATTTTATAATGGGTAATGTAATTAGAATATCTGTTAAAGTCATAAATATCGTGTCAAAAATGAATGTTCCATCTCAGATAGTGGTATTCCGAAAAAATAATTTCCAAAATGGCGATAAATGTAGATTTTTCAAAATCAGAAAACGTAATGAATTTTTATAAAACTTGATATACAAGCGTTATTGAGGGCGTTGGGCACAAATGTGGAGCCAGTTTTTAAAAATTCAAAATGGCGGATTTTTTAAATCTGACATCAGATTCAACATTTATCGTCATTATGTGTTCGCCATTTTGGAAATATCTTTTAGGACCCCTATATGAGAGAACATTCGTTTTTGGCACGATGTTTATATAACTTTCAGAAGTTTTCTACTAACATTTATCTGTGATAAAATTCAAAAAACTGAAAATGAAACAAAATAAATCATGTGTAACTCCTTTACTTGAAAATTAAAAAAATGTTGTCGTCTACCACTGAATTATTTTCTTCTACTTGATATATATATATATATATATATTTGAATTTAAAAATACGGGTCAATTCATTTTCGATTGATGGTATATGTTATTTCATAGGAAACGATAACACATTGAAATGAAATCAGCAAAGTCAAAAACGAATTCAATATAACAAAGCAAATTCAATATCTATACTTGAATGCATTCCAATGCATTTGAATCCACGAATAATATTCATTAAATAAATTTGATACTTTTAAATATGTTTTAATCCAAAAATACAGTAATTTTAATTACATGTAATGATTATTTTTGGATTAATACCAATTTCAAAGCGTATAGAATTTGATTTATAATTATTATTCTTGGGTTTTAAATGCATTAACGTGTATTCAAGTATAGATGTGAATTTGCTTTCTTAGAAGTGCATTCATTTGTTGACTATGCCGAATTCATTTTAATACATTTTCATTTGTTTTCATTGCATCAACAGCTCAATCACCAAATGCAACAATCCAGTTGAATTCTATATATATATATTTGCTATTTAAACTATAAAAGATTGATTATTTAACAAGAGGCATGAATATATATGGCATTTTTAAAATAGTTGAAATAGTATTAAAACCTATTCAGATTATGATGAGTTACTTTTCCAACTTTATATTCTGTAAAATAATAATAATAATAATAATAATAATAATATTAATTTTTTTACCGATACAATTTCTGGGTCAATTCTGTCTCATGCTCCCTCATTTTTACCTCATAATTCCAGTAAGTCAATTCTCCCCCCCCCCCCCCCCCCCGCCCGACACTTTTTAATGAATTACTGTACAGTTATTACATTTTACAAAAACTTTGGAAAGTTAATCAAATATCGACGATCAGTCTTCGAAACGTGCAATTTTGGCTATATGTGGTCTCTCATTTCTTACAGAAAAATACTTCCTATAGGTCACTATGAAATGTACCGAATAGAGTGTAAACAATTTTACCGATAAAATACTACAGATTTTTGCTATAACGGTAAAATGAATGAGAGCTTTTATCCATTACTTACATTCAGTTTGATTCATCATATTCGGACAAAATGATCAATTATATCGTATTGAAAATCGATTCTGTTTATTAAAGAGAGAGTAGCAAGTTTCAAAACAATTTGTCACTCGTTCATTAAAGTCAATATATTTCATGCATGGCATTAAAAGGTTATAACATTGAAATTCAAAAGAAGCAGACGAATCATAAAATATACAAATCATTGCCGGGAGCTTTAAACGACCTAGATGCCTTTATTTATAGTGCATGATTGAAAATAAATATTTTCAGAGCTGCGATTCTCTACCGTAGGCAAAATAATTCTCATACAGAACGATACGATCGAAATCTGTAATAGCAACAGGAAATGGTTTCTTTCATGTCGTTATTAATCAATTTTAATATTCAGCTCAAATCCCAAACGGAACATGTACGTCCATTGTACGCCCATTGAACATTCAGACCCGACTATGTACACAGAACGCGTCCAATTTATATTATTGGACATACAGTGGATCTTCAATACACGGCCAGTTGTCACTGGTGAGGTGGTTCATTGGACGTCCATACTTAAACAATGGATGTAAACATAATCTTTTTTTTAATGATTTTCTAATGGACTTAAAACTGCGTACGTCTTAGTCTGGTCGTCCATTATACCTTACACATCTGGACATCCCATGTACATCCTGTGCTCATTAGGATAGCCTGTTGTGTCAGGTCCGCACTGTGTACTTTTTCAAGATTCTGTTTTCCATTCTATTTGGGCCACATATGCTAGAATCATATCCATTTTTGGGAATGATCCGATCGTATCGTAAATAGAACCATAGTTCTCGATCGTTGAGACCAAATGTTTTCGATACTCGCGATTCCATTAAATTCTAGGGCAATGCATAGAACTTTATACGTCAAAAATTATACCCCAGATTCATCTGTCACAAACCGGGAATGTTGGCCACGACCTATCCAGAATAACGAATAGCTTTAATCGCCGTTAAGAATACGTCGACGAATGAGGTACGAAAAGCGTATAATGGCGCTCGAGATCATCAGATTTCAAACGAGTGGATGTGGCAGAAAGACGAATGCCTTCTAGCCCTTATCGCGACGCTCTGGATTTCCTTCCGGGGGAGCAAGGGAGATCTATGCGAGTTGAACTCGCAAAGTACGCATGCCGGAAAAAGGGCCGACTTGATACCGAACTCGACTTTCTTACTTCCCTCTTATACTTCGAACTCCTTTCCACTTTTCACCGAGACCCTTCCTCCGTCTCCTTTCCTCTTTAGCATTTGTCGCCCCTACCTCTCCTTCTCTCTCTTTTTTTTTCATTCCGCGGCATATGTATACCTCTCGAATGCCCCTTCAATTTTTCTACCCGGCCTGCAGGTCCCGAGTTTCGTCGTAAAGGCAAATAGATTTCACCCTTGCGTGAATTCACGCACATATGAACCCAGCGGGTGCGTTCGAACCGAGGATTGGAGTCCTTCACCGCGACCTCGCGCGTCTATCCATACCTTTCGATTCGACGCCCCCCCCCCCCCCCCCCCCCCTCACACCCTCCAATTCTCCCGTGGGCTTTATATGTCATAGAATGGATCAGCGAAGGGGCGAGCTCGCGGATTGACTTTGCGCGACTTTAACTTGGAGGAAAACGATCCGAAATACCTCACAAAGGAGCTGAGGTTCTAGCTGGAATCGAAATGCAGTCTGCCAGAGGGTGAGGAATATTGTGTGCCGGGTAATATGTATCGTGCGATCGTGGCTTGAATCACATAATTGTTATTATGTTATTGTACGTTGGCGGCCAATATTCATCTACCTTGTAAACCATGTTTTCCTTTGAGCGTGTGGCGCATTCAAAAGTGGTTATTTGAATCATTGCAGCGATATTGCGGGGTTTCATTTATTCTTACTTCAAATCAATGAATAACGCTGGTAAATTGACACGCGGTGGTGCAATGTAAAGTACAACTGGATAAGTGTCTATACTTGGGTAGATCTGTATAATTCTTATGAATATATCTAAATTGACATAAGCATATATTTGGATGAGTTTCATGTCGAGACTACTTATTAGGTTAGATTAGTGCAAAGCGGATTCTTTATATCTATTGATATTCATTCAAATTGAACCGATAGAATATTTGCTCGGATAAAATGCTGAACCATTTTATAAAGACAAGAGTCGTATCATCGTGTCGACACACTGTACCTTTACTTCAGATTTTTGTGGAATGAAAATATCATATACTTCAAAACTCCAAATCTAACTTTTTTAGTTTATGTCGGTATATCTGACTAAGGTGAAGAAAATTACCAACATCATGGCCGGAATGTTAGGACTTTTGTTTATTTATCGTCTACTGGCCTTATCATACAATCTAATATCTATTTTATTTAAAACATATGAATATGATCCTTGAAGGTGTAAAAGAACCTAATTATATAGGACCAGTTACTACGTGACCTGTAGGTCCTAAACAGAAATGATTAAATAAAGTTAGATCTAGCTACATTTTATTAAATGCCAGTTTGGTCTTAACTCGCTGACATAAAATCAAGGTTTGGTATTCTCGTATTTTCTCAATTAAGTTACCTTTGTAAATTCTCCATTTTTAATTTTAAAATTATGCCTCGTGGACTTTAAAGTACAAGTCATTATTCTATACGCAATCCATGGTTTTAAACATTGTAAATTTTTTCCAAGTACATATTGATGATCCATTCCAAACTATGGATAATGTTGGACAAAAAAGTTGTAATTAAAAAATTTGTTTTTAGATCCGTTTAGTTTATTCTTTTAAAAATGATGGAAAAAATCCGCCATATTTAATTTTTATAAAGATTAGGAAACGCTTTAGTTTTCACCCCGTTAATCGAAAGAGTAGTGATATATAACTACGTTTCGTCATTGTATTTTTTCGTTTTTCGATTTGGTAGTGAGGCTCGAAAATGAGTAAAAAATCAGTGATTTTCGGCGTTGATGGATTAAAATAGCTTTTGGTTATTCAACATGTATTTGAATATAATTTTTCTTTCGCTTTATATTCGTAAGTTTAAATACGGTGTTAAATGTCTCAATTGTTATTCAACGTTGAATATGACATTAGGAATGCAAACATTTCATACAATCTATAGTACCATAAATGCAATTCGTATTGATGCATGACATATAGACTCCTTGCGAGTTACTCTAAGAATTTTGCTGCATCTCGAATGTTCTGGGAATGTCACGTTCACAATAATCTCGAATGGTCCATTTTGCTTGTATGAATCGTAAAAGTTATGAAATTGAGAAGGTTTAATGTTTTTCAAACGTGACTTGGACATTAAATGACATATAAAAACGCTTCTTTATTACGCCTATATTTTCTTTATATTTTTATTATGAAGGATTTTCGTTTTTTATGCATATATTTTACAGACAGTTATTTTTGGTACTTTCCCATACTTGACAATATTTCAATGATAAAAATTAATGCAATCAAGAAATTGTATCTCCAGCATAAAAATGTCCTTTATTACTCATGCGAGAAATTGCAATTGAAAAAAAAATGAAAAGTGAATATATGAGGCAAAAATTGATGAAGATTACGTTGCACGTTAACGAAATCATTTGCGAACTTCAAGTCAGCAGTACAAAGGATGGAACTTCAAGCTATTTTTGAATATGGTTCTAACTGGAAATGAGCAGGGGATTCCTTATGATATTTCTGAAAATTAGTAA
Source organism: Trichopria nigra (assembly GCA_030522945.1). Taxonomy (NCBI): domain Eukaryota; kingdom Metazoa; phylum Arthropoda; class Insecta; order Hymenoptera; family Diapriidae; genus Trichopria; species Trichopria nigra. The sequence goes on along the minus strand of JAPYZR010000566.1, from coordinate 11,363 downwards.
TTCATCACTTTGCAATAAGATCTGCCTGGGTCCCCTCTGATAACTCAAGAGTTAGCTCAACTTGTCTGATCAGGAAATCCTGATTTTCTCTGATTAAAGGGTTGACGGATTGAGCACGAGGAACTTTCTTGTCTTGATCTAAAGGCTAGAAAACCTTATCGTACTTGTCTCGAAAACAATCTTATTTCATTTATTACGTTCATGGTTAATTAAAAAAAATTAAAATTAATAATTTTCTAACGTAAATTTTTTGAAACCTGATCAATCCCCTGCATTTTTGATATAGGTTTGTGAGTGTCCTACTAAAAGTTAAAGTACATGACACCAAAGATGATGATATATGATTGTTTTCAATTTTCCATAATTTATATCTAGGTGATAAAAAAATGTCTTTACACATGAGAGATGATTGAAACTCTTGAAATCTTGGTTGATTCGGCGACAAAGAGTGATTCTTAATGAAATTCGGCTCAGACGGCATCTTTTTGGAGAAATACAGTCTTGGCATTACGAGCGAATCTCAAACGAAGAAACTCGAATTAAGTCGACTGAGAGGAAAAGTGCGCATCTGTCGTCGTAGTTTTCTTTCGGCGCTTCCGGTACATTTCATTCTGTTCTTTCCATTTTTATTTCCTTTACATTGCGCCTCTCTGTATGAAGTCCGTCGCCCGCGGGTTGATCCTTGCCGAAGCACACGTCTGGTGACGTCGTAGATGCCTGGCGGCATTCGACGTTGACGACGTGGGTAGTTTGCGGCTCGGATTGGGTGGGGTCGAATAAATGAAAAACAAAATAAAAGAAGAAGGAGGAACTCCTCCGAGCGAGAAACGATTTTACGCGTTTCTACCAACCCACGCCTGTTTCGCGAGGGTGAAATATACCGTTTGGATGGGGAAAGTTGAAACTGGTAAAGTGGATGGAGGAGGATAGCGGAGCCAATGAAATATCGAGGAAACATTAACGAGAGAGAAAGTAAGACAAGAGCCGGAGGAAGAAAGAAAGTGGACGGATGACTTTGTGTAAGGAATTACTTGAAAAAGTGAAACAAAGCATTTGTTTTATCTTTATATATAGAAGAACGATTGCTCCGTGTGATTTAATTCTGATTGAAAATATAATTGCGATGATTGTATTTTCGGTATAGAAATTGTCCGACGTTTTTCCTCAATAAGGGGTCTCTAAGTGTCCTTCACTAGATCGAATCTAATCAAGCGAAGACCAAAATATTTACTCCCATCTTGTATCTTCTCATTTCTAGATTTTTTAGCCTCCTGAGATAAAGATACTGAAATATACCCTTATTAACGTAAAATATACCAAATTGTATTGTTTCAATTCAATTCGAAAAAAAGTCGAAGAATCCAGTCCTTGAAAATTGTTGTTCCATCAGTCACGTCGGAACCGTTCTGGGAAGGAAATTCTATCCATTCTATGAACTATCCTGATGAAATTGTGAACGGACCCAAATGATTTTGGGAGATTGATACAACAATATAATATGTACAAGTGTACAACCAATAAAAGACGACATGCAGCTCTCGCTACACCGACGTACTGGTGAGGGGCCAATTAGCCATATTGAAGGGCAGAAAGGGCCGTAATATAAAAAAAAAAAAAAAAAAAAAAAAATGCCGATGATATGATATGTAGGGAAGATGGTACTGGAGAATTGAAGGAAGAAAAACGTACTTTATACATGATAGTGTAGTCTTTCTCTTATCGTATCCCGCTGGGGAACAGATATTCGTCCCACTATTTAACATTTCAGTTATTCTTCGAAGCGTCTACGTTCGATGGTGTAACGATGTAGTGATGATATCAAAGTCTTAAAAGTTTTACACTTTTATAAAAATGAATCAATCGAATTAAAACTCGAGTGAGAAGTTTGGGACTTCACACAATAAAATGACGAAAAGTTTAAAAGTCGTTAATACTGTTCCAGTATAAGTCTGTCTGTCTGTAAAAATAGCAAACCTTCTATACTGATCCCGTAACTTCTTTAAGGGGAGCCCATCCTTTCGTAAACATCCAATGTTTATACTAGTCCACTGGTTCCTTTAGTTATTTACTTTTATTACTTTCTGACCGGCAAAAGACGCTTGAAGTTTGAAATTGGAAGTTTAGTTTCAGATTGTCTTCTTTTCAAGTGCTCCCTACAAAACATCGAAGACTAGAATCAGCAGTAGCTATATAGCTTTTCGAATTCGAAACAATAAGTGGTCGATACAAATTGCGCACATGAATTTGAGTTTTTTCTTATTGCCTAAGATATTTATTCTTCAAAATAATAATGTATTACGCGTTATCACCGCTAGATGGCGTTATTCTCTATAGAGAAATGAATCTTTAATCAATGTATCAGGAAAATAAATAAACCGTGAAGGGATACTAGTGCTTATAATTTCACTTGTGTATAATTTTTATTATTATATTTGATCGGAAATGTATTATATAAGATTAAACGAAAATAAATAATAATTATAAATATATTTTAATTACTTATTTTATGATGGAAGAGTAATAGAAAAATATTGCTGATTAAAAAAAAATTTAATTCAGATTAATTACATAAATCCGAAGGTGGAAAGAATGTACGACCTACTTCTGTAAAATACGAAGCGCTGAAATATAAAATGCATTTCCCTTGTTTTAAAACATTTAACGAGCTATCCATCAGCTTAAAATGTTTTTAACTTTAGATAAATGAAATCATCAATCTTTATCTGCAAACAATGTTATGTTTATCGGTATAATTATCTTTTAAATAGTTTTTTTTTTTCATGCAACTACTGATACCTAAAAATGCCACATGTTATATACTCATAGTATTTACATGCATTATTTTCCTTTTTAACATGGTAAAATGCCTGTACCGTTTTTCCTGTTCGTAAAATTGCAACTGGAATTGTGTGACACGGAACGAAAAATACAGTTTTATTCTTCTTCTGATGGGGTTTTTTGGAACTATACGTCGCTATAGATCATGCAAATTATGATTACCCATGAACACATTGCAATGTTGCGGTCGTCGAAAATTTGGTATGTATGTTTGAGGGTAGTAACGAGTCGACACTGTGGTACTCTTTAACAAATAAACAAATTTTTATAAAAAATTTTTTTTTAAATTATCTGAATTTTAATATTTTTTTTTATATACGCACCTTGACATAGACCCCTTGCATATAAATATATTGAAAAAAATAAAAATCCTAACATTAATGTATGTATGGGTGCTTTTAACTGATCCTAATGGATCAACGCAGTTCGTTTCATTGAGGGCACATAAAGTTTTAAAAAATGCACGCAATATAATTCGGTCTATCGTAGAAAAATAAACTATTTCATACATTCTAATAAAATGTGACAGAAGTTACACAGTATATATAATAGTAAAAGCCAGACCTACAGGCAGTAGCAATATCAGGTTCTACTTGCGGAGCCTGATTGATTTGGACGCGGGCGCTTTTCAAGTTTATCAGTTAAAAGCTCCCGCGCGTGTTAAGTTTTGAGCCGAGGATTTTCTTATATACACATCGCGCGCTCCGCGAGGTCGTTAAGGGACGATCAATAACCAATTTGAAACTCGTTGATGAGCCCAATATCGCGTCGCCATTCGAAAACGACGACGCCCGCCGCTAGCCTTCGGCACACAAAGCGCGGTTTAATTAAAATAGCGCGTTTCCTTTGGAGATGCCAATGCGAGTCCGTATTCGAAAGCACCAACCGAGAGAAGCTCGTTGCTGGTATTGGTGAAAGTAAAGACGAGCTCGTTTCGGTTCATCGGAAGAGAAGCTGAGAAGGGCGTTTTCAATAAGCATTGATCTCAATAAAGTGGATAGGCGCCAATCCTCGTGGCTCTCAAATCCATCTTGCGAAGTGCGATCCGACAAAGCACGTCCTAAGGTTGCCAATTCCCCAATCCCGGTATTAGCCCGACCAAGCCCAGACATCCTTGCGTTTCAGTGAACAAATTTTTCAGTTTGTCAGTCGCACGTCATTGACCTGTAGGTTACCTTCAACTTGGATGTATGTACAGTATTTGACGAGGAACTTTGGTACCTGATGGAACCAAGATATCAACTCGTCTGTCATCTCTTTGCTTTATGCCCATCCCGCTATGTTCATCTGAATTTTTTAGAATACGTCCATAGAATACTACATTTAGTATCTCCGAAGATCAGACATAGGTTTGCACATTGTTGTTGATAATATCGAGATTCAAAACTCAGGTTGAATATATCGCAGGTGACACATCAAAGTCTAGATCTGATATCAATGGATGTAAACATATGAGTAAACGTATATCTAAGATTTTTAAAGGATAAAAACTTGACGCACATGGATCATCGAATATGCGCGTGAGCCTGGACGTCTATTATTGATGCATTTCTGGACAACATCTAATGTTTACGTCCCATTTTCGTCCATTGACGAATGATCGAATCCTAATGATGTTAACGGTACTTAAATCACCGCTCCTTTTCCGAACATCGAACATAGAGTCGAAGGAATGTGTTGTTTTATAACAACACTACTATTTCCACTCTTGTTCAATAAAGTCGAACAAATTTCATCCATCGTAAAATATCCGCACCCGATTAAAATTAGCCATGACAGAAGCCGAGTTGCAGTTTTCCGGAGTAATCTTCTAAGTGAATCACACGTGTCGCAAACAGTCGTCATCGTTATTGCTGTCCTTTATATTCCTTTTATTACGACTTTTTACGACATTGGAAAATTCCAGCGGCGTACGGTTCGTTTCGTTCTTCCTTTTTGCTACCATTCCCTGTATTTCTACTTCTGAATTCGCAAACGTCCGCAACGTCCCCCGGGCGATCTTTACGATTCGTCGTCGCTTCGCTTCAAAGAGCGTTTACGTTTATTATGCGCCTGCGGAAATTAATAAGATAACGCTTTCCTATAATTTACGGGGGAGAGCGCATCGATATAAAACCGAACCAATCTGATTTGCGGACGTGGATGATAAACTCGCAGCAAATCGGCGCGGTATAGGATTCGTTAATAAATCGATATTTATGGCTCTCCTGATGGAGGAAACTTTGAGTAATTTTCAATGTGAAGTATAATTTTGTTAACATTTGTATTAATGCGACAAATTCAAATAATGCGATTATTTTCAATGATCCAATGATTTGTGTATACTGCAGTAGCTGTACTTTCTAAATTTGAATTGATCAAAATTTATCAGAAAGTTCGAATAAATTTTATAACCATAACTAATTTCGTTTAAAATCTGATACTTGTTCAACAAGTTTTCCATCGTCAATTCGTATACACCAATTCGGTTACGAAATCCGTTTTTCAGATCAAACTTGGAAGCATGTTTACTGAAGCGTTTATCGGATATTCCGCGCAGCAAAGTTCTGTCTGTTGAGGAAAGCTCAGAACTTATCGGTAGAAGGACACTTTTAAACGAGTCCACTCAGCTGAAGCAAAAGGCATTGCATCAAATACGGAGCTTAGATATTAAGGCACTGGAAAATAGAATGATTAATCCCTTACCAAATGCTCCGGATCAGCGATCGATTTATCAGCCAACTACTCAATGACATTTCTAAATCGGGAAATGTAGTAAAAAATTGAAACTGCGTATAACATCTTTTAAAATGTTAATTGAACATAGAACAATCAGTTTTAATATTTTCCAGCAGTTGCGTGAAATAGTCATTACGTCTCGATATTTTTCGAAAGAACAAAGGAATTACCAACTGTCTATCTAAAAGCATCGATAATTACAACAATCAATGGTAATTTTTACAAACTAGACAAGTAACCAGTGACTAGAATAGAAGGGAAATTAGTTGGAGAGAACAAGTAGTACTGCTTGTTTTTGGCTGCGTGCATGATCGCAAGTCAAGGTTCCCACGGAGCTTCATATCCCTAGGCGCCACCGACTTTACCCGTTATTACAGATAATGACAGGCTGGTCGGTGACTATACTAACGATACTGTTTATTCCATGGCCAAAGTCACCAGCGGCCGGCAGCAAGTAACGCGCATGGTCGTGATAACCTAAAAAATTTCCTTTCTTTGACTTTGTTCCAGAAAATAATTTGGACATCTGCTCTACCTTCTTCCATCGGGCATAAAGAGAAATTTTGTGTACACCTTACGGTGGAGCTATTATGTCATTTAGAATCAAATTTCGAGCCCATTTTCAATATTTTCGACACTGTTTATTTGTTGCTTGTATTTCGCATTCATTAACATTCTGGATAAAGTCTTTTGCCAGATGTTATTCAGCGAGGCTTTTGACGTTTCAGTCTGTTTACTCTGTTCATTTCACTTTCGTGCGTGGTGTTTGTAAACAGAGTAGTGTGCAAATCGCTCGTTTTCTAGGTATATATATATATATATATATATATGTATATATATACATAATGACTTGATAAATGTATGATCGTACTCTATTCTGGAGGTATATTTTTAGATTTAACGAGAATAGTTATACAGCACTTATCAATGGTATAGAATTAAAACAGGACATGATTTAATTATTCAAAAGTAAAAATTGTAGCTTCAACGATTAATATTATAAAAGAAAAATAAATGGAAATAAGTATCACGTAAAAAAAAGTAAGACTGCAATTAAATAAAGTTTTAGGAATCAATTTTTTCTAAAAATATACAATGTGTTAATTTCATAATCCGTAAATAACATAAGTTGTGAAGTTTGCATTACGACTATATGTTTGTTTTTGTCTTTGTTTGTGCGTATTTGTGTGTAATTACAAAGTGCCCGCGAAAAAAAATCAAGATCAAACGATATCTTTTCAGATCAGATTAGATCTAATGAGATCATATTTGTTAATAATGTTAACAATGTTAATAATGTTAGATATTGTCTGATCTTGTCAATGATCTAATTAGATCTGAATAAGATCTAATGAAATCTGAATAAGATCTTATATGATCCTGTAATATATGTGCAGAAATGGCCATAATTCAGATCTAATTTAATCTGAACTTTTTTTTCTCGGGTGGGAATACATAGCAGTACAGAAGAGCTTTTTTAAAATTTGTCGTTAGTTTTTACTTTTCGCAAATTCACTTAGAACGACAAAAATAGCTGCCGTTCTGTATCTCTGTAATGTCTTATCGTACTTTTACCTAACTGAATTTGATGTTATAATTCTAACGATGTATTTTAGATAACAGAAAAGCCGATCAGCTATTACGTATACATTTTGGCATTAAAAATGTATCTTGGAAAAAATCAATAACTAAAATTTTAAAGAATAATTTATTACAAGAATTGATAAATTTACAATCGCTGACATTAATAATTCGCATAATGCATAAGTAATGATTCAATATCAGTCATCTCGTCTTCCGAAAATTTTGGAGTTAATACGAGCAATTTTCAAAAATTCGGAGATGTTATCGGCATTATTGGAGTACAATTTCGCTTAAAACCTGAAATTGAAATTTGCCTTAATTTTTCCCGTGGATGCGAGGATTTGCATAACAATGCATCGTTGCGACGCGAAAAGGCGTCGATAAATCAACAGGCCTCATCGGATTCGATTATCCTCATCCCTATACTTATCCGATATCTTCCGCGTTATCGGATTTTCATATCTGCAAAACACTCAGAAGCCTTTAGGTTATGTTCGCCGTCTCTTTTCCACCACCCTGCCCTCGTCTCGTATTCGCTTCCTTATGCGCATTCCCTTTTTTCGGGTTTTTTTTCGGAGCATTTTATCTTTCTCTCCTCGTTATCTGTCGTGTCTCTTACATCAATCTTTATATTGTTATCCGTGCTCCTTTTTATTCGCTTTTACTCTTTATTTTCATCCACCGAATCTCTTCTTCCTGTTTCTGCTTCTCCTGGAACGTATACTTATAAAGTCTCATTCATTCAAAACGTACTTGCCTTATTTGCGCTTGATTCTTATTGATAAAGACACTATTTTTATTTTCCGTCTTCATTGCGTCGCTCTCATTCGTATGTTTACGTGTACCCTATTGATACTAGTTCTTCGCTCTGCCGTTCTGCTTATGAAATCTTGCTTACTCTTATATCGACTTCACATTTCATCTCCTCCGTTCTCATATATTTTTCTTATACGCTTCACGTTTCTTTTGTTTCCAACATATTTTCCGATATTTTCCCTTTTTCATTTCACTGCCCGTTCTCGTTGCATGAAATTCGTTTTCTTGTTACTTTACATAACTGCACCGAACAACATGACAAATCGTACCTGAATACATCACCGCAGACGGTAGCTCAAGTATTTCTAACCACAAGTGTTAAAGATACATATGTCTTGCTCTATTTTATCTCGAGTTCGATAATTATTTTAATCCTGAATTTCTATACTATTAAAAAGCGATTATTAACCCATTCTAAAACTCGAATGTAGCAAGGTAACATTACGCAGTATGCTTATTGTAAATACAAAGCTCGATTAACATAAACCCCCTAAGCAAGAATTCAGCAGCTTATTTTCCACTATTATGTCTTCGTTATGTCCTTTCAGACCAATCACAATTCGGCATTAAAGAGAAAAAAAGGAGATAACGTCTACTTCGCCTTGATTTTGGACGTGATCTCTTTCGACTCTACTGAAACCCCCATTATGTAATCTTTGCCTTTAGGGAATCAGCGATGGCGAAGATAAAACGCATTCGACGTGGTACTTCTCCTCTATAATTACTGCAAATAGGGACCACTTTCTATACGGACTATATCGACAGGTCTTGTGCAAAAGAAATGCACGGACTGACATTCATTGGCAGACATTTGTTGACAAGATAACAAGTCATTTATTTTCAGTGTAATTTGAGATTACATGGATTTTATATAAATGGAAATGTTCGTGGAAAATTCATTTGATCCAGTTCTCCACGCGTATTCTCAACTTTTCCATGGGTCTTTTCAACATTTCCATCGGCATCAGATCTTTCCATCATTCTCAGCTATTTTTAGAACAATAACTTACTTATTTCTCTAAAAAAATTCCACTTTTCTTTTCTTACGCATTTTTTCCCTTTCTGCCGAGCGCACTTTCTCGTGCCTTTTTGTCTTTCAGGATCCGAGTTCGAAAGAGGCGATATTCTCGATAAATCGGTTCGTCGACCGTCGGCAGATGCCGATAATTACTTGCGCCTGGTGCAACTCGCTTCGCCATCGCGAACGCCGCTACGGGTCTTTCCTCGGGCGGCGACATTCATGCGAAAACCGACGATTACGCCGCCGCAAACCCGCACGGCATTCTTCCACCATCATGCGTGCGCGAAATGATGAAACCGTCTCGAGCAAAAATAACATTCGGCGTATCTTTGCTACGCTGATGGTATTTCGATGCATTCGAGAATTCCTATCGTTATACGAATTGAAACCTTGCGAGGAAATTATATCTTCTCGCATTCCCCCGAAAAGTGCGGGCTCTTAATTAATTACACGCTCCGGCCTCAATTGGTTGACAGCGCGATATACGTGTTAATTGAAAGGCAACGAAAGGGACGATGAAAGATCTTAATGAATGGAATTCGGTTCTTATATTAGGAGCGAGATATCAGACGGGTTGTTTACACATTTTTTGCCTTGTCATTTATCTGTATAGAAACTACGGTTACCTATAGTGAGGATGTAGTTTTTATCTTGATTCTATAGTTTCTCTGAATCAGTCAGTTCTGAATGGTCCGGACTTTCCCAGCGACTCGTGCCACGATTATATTTCCCACCTTATTCGATTTATCGTAACTATCCAGACTGTCTTTTCATTCAAAATCCTTCGCATTCATTGAGGATTCGCATTCAAAAGGTGCTCCATCATTCAGCGTTATAAATTTACGGCAGCTTTCGGGCGAATGCGTCATTTTCGTATTCCCCGAGTTCATTCGCAAAGCAGACGTTAAATGGTATACCGAATAGTTCGTCAGCCGCGCGAGAAACTAAGATGCGAATTTCAACTGCGTATATATATATAAAACGGAATAATTGACAACGAGAGAGAGAAAGGTGGGGCGGAAGAGAGTAGTCCCGATTGCGAAACGATAGACAGATGTAGTTGAAACTCGATTCAATAACGAGTCGCCCACCGTGGCGGATCAGACTTAGCAGACATCATTCTCTATAGTACCGAGAGTGTGGGAGGCCAAAGTTCCTCCTCGCTTTGGGACGCAAGGCTGGATGCCGTCGTTACAACAGTTAGCCGGAGGGAAGGCAGGTGAAACGCCTCTTATCTGCATAAACTCTGCAATCGAAGGCTCTTCTTTCTTCCACAATCCATCAGCTGCTTTATCGAGGCACTGCTCTCTTTGCTGCCGATTGATGGTTCGACGCTTCATTGGTTATTTCAGGGCATTCGTGCAGATACATTATTTATCGATAAAAATGATTGAATTTGCTTTCTTTAAGGTGGCTGGTATGATTGACCTGAATGATACTTAAGTTTATCGTTGTTGCCTAAAGCTAATTGCTTTCATTTTTTAATAATATTTTGACTGTTTTGTCGTTGAACAAAATCTCGCCTGCAAAAGAAAAATCTTTCAGTGTAGGAGAAGTCATGACGTGAGGTTTTATTACATAGAGACAATATATTACTCCTCCGTAAGTACAATTCTAAAATCTATGTATTACTGTCTATCCAAAGTCTGGCAAAAATGCCGAAACATAAAATAACAATAAGCGTCAGAGCACTCTTCAACAATATCAAGTGTTCAACACTCAAATATGCCAATAAACGTTTGGTTGCCCGATGGGGTCACCATTATCACCAATAGTGATAATATGATAACTGCGGTACCATCAAATCGAGTACAGTCATCTGTAAATGTTTTCGTAGTTAGTAAAAAAATGACTTAGTCTGACAGAGATTTGATTTTCCACATTGTGAATTTTCACACAAAATTTGTTTAATAAACGGATTTGTAGATAAAGCAATAAAATTGCCAAATACAAAATTCAGATGCAATAACATTCGATTAACCTTTTCGCTCCGGGACTGGTCCATATATGGACCAACAAGAAAATCGAACGTAATAGATGTTTATACGGTCAATTTAATGCACTAAATTTAGGAAAAATATTGAAAAAATCCTGGTTACTTCTTTGACCTTTAAAATTAACTTTGAAGGTCAAACAATGAAAATGCGTATTTGCGCTTGAAAATTGGTGTACTTTTGTTTTATCGTATTTAGCGGTTCATAAAACATAGGTACATCAATTTTCAAGCTCAAATACGTATTTTCATTATTTTACCTTCAAAGTTCAGGGTCAAATATGAATCTGACAGTTTTTCACTATTTTTATTGTAATCACAACATCAAAAAACATTGAAAAGCGCCCTTAAACCTTCACTTATAATTTTTTACATTAGCCTCAACTTTCTCTC